>ML109399.1:0-45375 GCA_003697995.1 Taxidea taxus jeffersonii | reverse complement strand
GGGGGGAATGAGGGTGGGATGGTCTGGGCGTCCTGCACGGGGAGGAACCGGGTGACTGCCGTGCCCCTGCAGCTCGTGAAGAAGGTGGTCCAGTCCGGGGACAGGGCGTGCCTCCAGCCCACCTTGGACGTCTTCCGCCACGAGGACCGGCAGCTGCTGCGGGGCCACTGCCACGCTCGGGCCCTGGCCATCCTGCGGGCGAGGCCCAGTGGGGCCGAGGGCACAGCGCACACCAGGGAGGCCATCGCCTACCTCTCTCTGGCCATCTTCGCCGCAGGTAGGAGCTGCCCGCCCGCCTCCGGGGTTCCCGCCCTGTGCCAGGTACCTAGGGGCAAGAGAAGCCACGCAGGGCTCAGAGACCTGGGGGATCCAAGCCCCCTCTTGGCTCACGGGTGTGTGCGTGCGCTGCGGCCCCTCGCGGAGTACGCCTTGCCCCGAGGGAGGCCCTCGCTATCCAGGTGAGCATGCTAAAGCGTGGGAGGGGGCCAGACCAGCTGGGACCTGAACTGGGATCCTCCTGGCACCCTGGCCTGCCATCCCACAGCCCCTGGGCCCTGTGGGTAGGAGGGCCACACTTGGCTGAGGCCATTCTCCCAGCTTGGCCCCCTCCAACCAGGAGAGGCCATGGCTCCCCTAAACCCTTCCTGGAAATAGTGGGGTGTCTCTGTATGGTGTCCCCATGTGCCCAGCCAACCCCCCAGCACCATCCTGGATGACAGAGCCTCTTGGAGTTGGGCCTTCTTGGCATGGGGTCATAGGGCACCCAGCTGGAGGGAGGGACTTTCCCAAGGACGCACCCCAGTTTCCTGGGGTGCATGGAGATTCAAAGTGCAGGCTTCAGATCGAAACAGCAGGCGGACTCCTGGCTGTCCACTTACTGAACAGCCCCTTGCTTGCCTTTCTCAAAGTGGGTGACAGAGACACCTGCGAGCGGTGGGAGTGAGGATCACGTGAGCTAGTTCCCGGACAGCGCAGGGCTCGTGCCTGGTGCAGAGTTCATGCCTGCACACGTTAGTGGGGAAGGGGGACCCAGAGTGTGCGCTGCCCTGTCAGTCATCCTACAGACACAGGAGGGAGCGGGGTGCTGCTGTCCTTGGGAGGGGCCTCTGTGCCCAGCGTTCAGAGGGCTCCCCCGGCCCACCTGGAAACTTCTACCTTCAGCTGTTCCCTATCCAGCCCCAAGAAACCGGCCACCTCCCGGCCCCGCGTCGAGCCTCACCTCGGATGCCCCAGCAATGGCCCCTTCTCTTGGGACCCCTCTCTGACTGCCCACCAGCCTAGATGCCACCCTCCCAGTTGGACTCCCTGTTTCCCACGGCCAGTGCCCCCAGGTGAACCCCAGCTGCCCCCCAAGGCTGCGTCTTGCCTTGTCTGTGAGCCCCCCGAGGTGGCCTCAAATGCTGAACAAGGGCAGACCATCGAGGCCCAACAGCAGTCACGTCCCAATGCCACACCCCCTTCCTCCAGGGAGTCAGGCAGTTGAGTCCCTGCTCACCCGTGCCCGCTGTTACGGGCTCCTGGGCCAGAAGAAGACGGCCATGTTCGACTTCAACTCCGTGCTGCGGGCTGAGCCGAAGAACGCACAGGCGCTGTGTGGTCGGGCGCTTCTGCACCTGGCCCTGGGCCAGCAGAAGGTACCGGGGCTGCCCGCCCCACCTGCGATGGGCAAGGGGGTTAGGGGAACAGTGCTTTAGAGGAAGAACCAGCACGGCCTTCCTTCTCAGCCGAAGCACAGAGAGAGCAGGGCCGGGCCGTCCTGAGTGTGGGACACCCATTAAAACCCTTTCTGCTCAGACCTTTCATGGGAAGAGGCCCGCGGCTTCCCAGACTTGGCAGGGACTGTGCAAACCCTGGGGGCTACTAGACACCTCCCTCCCCCCACTTAGAATAACAAGACCTCGGCTGCCTTTTGGGTACGACACCCAGAGCTGTCTGCACCAGCCGGTGGATTCACGCAGCTTGCAGGCACAGGGGTGGGAGGGGACCCGCGCTGTCCCGCCCCAGGCAGGCGCTTTCCACAGAGCAGACGGCCACAGCTGCACAGCTGCACAGGGGCCCTTCTCAGCCAAGAGCAAGGTCACAGGCCAGTGGCTGAAGCTGAGTGTCCGCCCTGAGGCCCTGTGCACAGAGGTGACCCGCCTGCCAGGTTTCTTAATTACGGAAGGGTTGGAGTGCTAGGAAGTGAGGAGAAACGGTGGCAGGTGGTGCTGAGGCGGGGCTGGGGTCTGCGGGCACCAGCGGCCTCATTTCTGTCCCAGCCCGTGGTGGGTTCTTTCTCAGTGAGAGCCCTTGGGTGCGGCCAACGCTCTCTTCCCACAACTCCAGCACCCAGGCCCCACACAGCTCACCAGGCTCTGCCTCCTGTCGTGGAGGGCAGGAACTGGGCCATCTGCCTCTTCTGGTGTCCCCAACACCCAGGCAGATGCCCAGCGGGGACGATTCTGCGACCCACCCTGCCCTCCTCCCCCTGCAGGAGGCTGTGGACGACATCCTCTCAGCTCTGAAGCTCGACCCAGGGATGGTGGTCCCTGAGGTTCGCTCTCTGAAGCCAGAGGCCCAGGCCCTCATCACCCAGGGCCTCTGGTCCCACTGCCGGGCCCTGCTGAGCCAGCCGCTGGGCAGCGGGCCCCACCTCAGCGACGAGGACGCCCGGGGCCTCCTAGCCGTGGGGGAAGCGCTGATCAAAATCGATGCCGGGCAGCCAAGTGGACACATCCTGCAGGCAGACGCGCTCACTGCAGTGGGTACGCCCGGCCCGGGCTTGTGGGAATGTGGGTGTCTGTCCCAGCCCCTCTCACCCTTGATTGTTCTGTAAAATGGAACAGAGACACCCTGGATTCAGTGCCCCCTGGTGTCCTTTCCACCCCCAGTGCTGGTCCCTGTGACCTGGTCCTGATGTGGGGCCGGGGGCGCTAGTGTCTTGAGCTTTCCTTCACCTGTGTGCTTTTGCCTGCAGGGAAGACAAATACAGGAGCAACTTGGGGGTTCATAAAAGGACCCAGACGCTTGGGGCTTCTCATAAACTCATGCATTTACTCAACAGCTGTTTACAGAATGCCTGTGGAACACCAGGCCATGTTGTAGGTGGGCTTGTGTCAAGCCCCCATGTGCTAAAACCCTGAGAATATTCCAGTACTAATGTGAAAGGGGAGAGCTCTGGGCAGCCTGCATTTCCCTGACCCGTCCCTGTCGCCTCCAAGCCTGCAGAGCGTCCCTGGCAAGGCCTGTACTGCCCAGCAGCCAAGTACATGTTCACGCAGGTGCTCAGGGCAGCCCCTCGTGGTGACCACAGTGAGCGTGCTCAGAGCCGTGCTGCTCAACCTGGGGTCATGCACCTTAATGACCACCCCCCCCCATGATGGGGTCAACAGGCAAGCTGAGACTGGCGTGGTGTCACCATGCCTCTGCTCCCGGGGCCAAGCCCCTCCACCTGCTGGCCTCTCCCTGAGCCAACACCAAGCAATAGAGGCTCAGGCCAGCTTCCCAGCGCAGTGGCCAGTGTCCCACCTCTCTTGCCGCCTGCCCCAGCAGCCCCCTGACTGCCCTTCCTGGATCACGGACAGGCAGCTACGAGGAAGCTGGAGAATGCCTGCAGAACGCCCCACAGCCCACCCCGGGGTCAGAGGCGGCCCGCGCCCGGCAAGGCCTGCTCTGGCTCAAGAAGGGAGACGTGCCCGCCGCTGCGCGGGACCTGCAGTGCCTGGCCGAGACGGATGCCCAGGAACTCTGCTTCCTGCTGCGACGCCTGGAGGTCTCGGAGCGGCAGAGCCTCAGTCAGGTGTGCTCCCCGGGGCCCCGCTGTGCTCAGGGCTGCTCCACCTTCCCTGATGCCCTGGTTTCAGTTGCGGGTCGGGGGGACAAGCCAGTCTGGCCATCATAAACCCCAGCAACTTCCCGGCTTCTTTGCATGAGGCATCCCGCAGGTGACAGGGCCTGGGAGAGAGGGCGGACCCCTCCTCAGACATGGCTAAGCCAGCCAGGGGCACCTGCCCTTGCAGGAAGCGCACGCCCACCCCCAGGTGGGGCAGAGAGAAGCACCCAACATCCCCCAGTGAGAGCATGGCAGGAAGGCAATGGGCTGAGGGAGGCATCAGGCTGGAGCCACTGCCTCCGGCTGGCTGATTTCTCGTTCCGCTGTCTATTCAACAAGAACATACTGACCACCTTCCACCAGCCACTGGGGAGCCGCTGCCCCAGCCTGTGGGCCTCCTGTCTCAGGGGAGACAGGGTGAGGGTGCCCTTCTGAGTGTCCTGGTAAATCAGGACAGTAAGGAAACGAGGTGGCACTTGAGGCGAAACCATGATGGGACAGACAGGCCAAGGTGAAGGCCTGAGGGAGGAAGAGAGTTCAGAAAGTTCAAGAAACGGGCAGAACATCAGTGCAGCCGGTGCGGGTGGAGGAGGGGGTGGGATGGGGGGCAGAGGCCTCTGGGCCCACTATGACAGACCAGGAGGAGGGGAGGAGGACGGGGGCAGGAGTTCCAGCAGATGGGGAGGAGAGGGGATTCCCCTGAAGTGGCTGCATTTCACCTGTGCAGAGGGGCAGGAAGGGACCAGCAGGAAGAGGTGGCCACCAGCACAAACCCACCTCGGAGTCCGGGCGACTCAGAATCAAACCCCCAGTGGCGTGGGGCAAGCACCCTACCTCCTCCCGCTAGCATGTGCCCAGGACTCTAGGGGTTTCTCTGGGGACCCTTTCCCCCGCAGAACAGAAACCACACTGGTGTTACAGCCAGGGAGTTTAATAGAGCAGGTGGCCGCACGGGTCTTAGGGACACAAAGAGCCAAGACAGCCCTGGGTAATGCAGGGGGCGCGGCTGCCACCAAGGGGAATGGGTCATCAGGACCTGGTGCTCAGAGGAGCAGAGCCCTGGGGAGGGGACTGGCTGGGGTCTCAGCACGGAGACCCGAGACCGGATGGTCTGGTTCACAGGACGAGCTGGGTGGAGTCTCTGAGCCCTTATGAAGGTGCCGGGCCGGGGTCCGAGACAGGAGGAGGGGGGTGCGGGGGGCGGGGGCCCGAGACAGGAGGGGGGGGGGGGGGGGGGGGGGGGCCCGGGAGGGGGGGGGGGGGGGGGGGGGCAACGCGGGGTTAGCTGGGGCGGCGCGCAGGGTGGTTTCCGCGGAGGGCGAGAGCCGCTGGGCCGTTGCCGGGCGACGCGGGCCGACCCGGAAGTCAACCGGAGAGGTCACGCCCCGCTTCCGGCGTGCGCCCCGCCCCTCCGGCCTCACGCCCTTGCTCCGCGGCCGGTCCCTCCGAGGTCCGGGCGGCGCGCTGGGGTCCGAGGGCGAGAGCGACCCGCCGCGGGGCGGAGGGAGAGGGACAGCGGGGAAGGCCGGCCCCGGATCCTGCCCGGCCGCGGGGTGGGAGAGCGGGAAGACCGTCGGGCCGGCTTGAGAGGGGCGCCCGGGGGCAGGGGAGGCCGGTGCGCTGGGCCGCGCAGGCGGGGTCCGGCAGCCCCAGGGAGGGAGGGGCGAGGTCGGACTCCGCCTGCGGCATCCTCGGAGGCTGGGACTGGGGGGCGCCCAGCGCGGCCCTCGGAGCACCCGCCAGTCCGGGGCGCAGGCGCAGCGAGTCCCAAGCCCCGGAGGTCGTGCTGGCAGGTGCTGGGGCAGGTGGCCGGTCGGCCGCGCAGCCTCTCCCCGCCGGTCTTCCGGACCCTCCAGGGAGCAACCCAGCCATGCCCCGCGGACCCTGCCTCCGGGCCTCAGGCAGAAGAGAGGTTCAAGGACCGAGCTGGGCAGAGGCGGTGCTGGCTCCTGCCCTCAGGGCCAGGGCAGCCTTGGCAGCTGCCCATCCGTGGGCCTCTGGGGATGGCAACCGCAGAGAAGGGCTGAGACAGGGAGGGAGGAGGTCACCAGATGATAGAAGCAGTGGGGCTGCGGGGGGACAGTGATGAGGTGAGTCCAGAGGGACCCCATCAGCGCTGGGCTTCCAGGGTGGTGGGGTTGCAGGGCGTGCCCTCTACCCTGTACCTCCACTGGCTCCAGAAGAAGTGGGCAGCGCTCTGCACAGGTCAGGAGCAGAGGCCAGCTGAGCAGGGGAGGGGCCCCTTTCTCTCTGGGCTGACCCACACTGCCTCCCTCTGTACCCTCTGTGCAGGCTGCAGCCCAGGAAGCCAACAGCCTCCTGAAATCGGGGCATCCCGAGCAAGCACTGGGCTACTGCTCACTGGCAGTCCTTGCCGGGAGCGGCAGTGCCCATCACCTGCGCCTGAGGGCCACCTGTCTGGCTGAGCTGCAGGAGTTTGACCGGGCACTGGAGGACCTGGACCATGTCCTCCGGGGGGAAGTGCGGGACCGCGACCTCCCGACGCAGGTGGAGGACCTGTGCTCCCAGGGCCGCCTGCTGCTGAGCCTGGGGGATGGGGCCAGGGCCACAGGGGCCTTTGCCCAGGCCCTCAAGCTGGCACCCACCCTAGCCCAGAGCAGCCTGTGGGAGCGGCCAGGTCGGGGCCCCACTGCCAAGGCGTTTCTGTGCCATGGCCAGACCTGCCTGGAGGAGCAGCGCTATGCAGAGGCCTGGACGGCAGTGGAGAGTGGCCTGCTGGCAGACCCCGAGCACAGTGGCCTGAGGAGGCTGAAGGTGAGGCTCCGGAGGGAGGCATCCTTGGGCTGCCGGCTCCACTGACCCCACGCTCTCGAGGCCCAGACATGGGCCACCTGGCCATTCCACCCTGGATGGGCTCCTGAGCCGCGGGATACAGTGGGCCTAACTGATGTAGCTTAGACTCAGCGGAGAAGAGAGACACCAAGAAGCGTTGATGATAGTGTGTAGAGAGTGTTACCTCACCTCACAACAGCAAAGCTATAAATTAATCTTTTAGAATTCCCTGCACATGAAACAGCTCTGGGGTCCAAGAGAAGATCACATCTGAAGCCAAAGAAAGTTGAAAAACTAATCATAACAAAACCCGCGCAGAGAAGCACTTGTGGGACACTGCCCCAGCGGGCCAGGGGAAGGTCAGCCCCAAGCAGATTACCAAGCAACGGAAAGAAAATGAAGTACATGTTCAGTTCAAGAAGTTGGAGAAAGACAATAAAACTAAGGAAATCAGGAGATAGGAATTAAGGATAAAAGCAGGAATTAATAAATTAGGAACAAAAGAAGAATAAATACAAAATCTGATTCTTCAGAAATAAAGTAGATGAACCAACAGCGACTCTATTGAGAAAGACAGAGGAAACACAGGGGCCGTCATGTTCACCGCACTGAGCCCTGTGTGCCCCCCGACGGGCAGATGGCGAGGCTGTGCCAACTCCGGCAGCAGGGGCCCTTGGGAAAAAGGTCTACACTCCCACATCTGGAGGGTCCCCAGGGGACTCGGGGCCACACAGCCCGGTGGCAGGAGAGACCGTGGACCTGGCATTCAGCCTTTAGTAGGGTCTCAGGGTGGGGTTTTGTGGGTCACTCATTATTGGCTAGTTTGAAGCAGAAGAGTGGGAATGGGGTCTCGGGAGGCTAGAGGCAGGGTCATACAAACAGTCAGTTACCGAGATAGCCGAGGGCTTTCTGAGGGGGGAACCTCACGGGTGTGGGCAGCCCACCTCCTTCTCTGGTCGTTTTGCTAACAGCCGTGTCCTACAGCTGGAGACACACGTTTTCCAGATAGACGTTGTTTGAAACGGGGACCCTGGCAATCAAAAGCTTGATGTCAGACACAGCAGAGAGACACAGTTTTAAAGTGACAAGGACAAAGTAACAGAAACAGAGGAAATTAAAAACATCATAGGAAATTATGTTTCTCTGAGCAAATAAATGTTGAGGCCTGGATGAAATGAATTGGCTCCTAGGCAAATATTTAACTAAACTGATCAGAATAGGCCTAAAACTTCTGCAGGACAGTTGCCAAGGAGGAAAAGAGAAGGTTGCCCAGGAGCTTCCCCTGAAGCAGGCTCAGTTCCAGATGGAAAAACCTGTCAACCTTTAAGGAACAGTCAATTCCAAATGTCACCAAACCCCTCCAGGCCAAGAAAAAGAAGCTTCTAAGTTCTTTGCAGAAGAAAGCATAATCCCAACCAAAAGGAAGCTGCAAACCAGTTTATGAATTCCCAGCCCAGGGCAGGCAGCGTGTTAGTAATACTCCCAGAGCAACACGCACAGGAGTGCAGGGATGGCTCGGGAGCAGGACACACATCCCTGCAGCTCATCACAACCAGAGCCTGGAGAAGATAAGTCCCGTGATAGCTCTTCGGGGGTGCGGGGGGTTGCCTGGTCACATGTGAGAAGTCCCCCCTCACCTTTGGGTGCCTGCTTTGTTCTGCTAGGGAGGTTCTGGCATCTCAAGTTCATTAACTGTAGACCCCCGGTGCAGAGGGCACTCAGCCACGCTGGCTCGTGGCGTCACTGCCAGCCGCTGGTGTGTGCCCGCGCATTAGCTCCAGCATCCGTGGTGGGCATACCCCCAGCAGTAGGGCCAGCGCAGCTCAGAGCTGTACCCCCTCTGTCGCGGCCCAACCCCCTCAGACTCCATTCCCACACATAACTCACAGGTCCCAGTGCAGATTAGTGGAATCTTGCAGTTATGGGGGTGCATGTGCTGGTTACTGCAGGGCCAGGCTTTGCACCTGAGCCCCACACCCCGAAGATGCTGAGATGAGATCCCTTCTGTGGGTCTAGAGTCAATGGGTGAAGGGGGGGTAGTGGAGGCTGAACAGAACCAGCATCCTTTCTAAGGCCGTGAGGTTCTCAGGATTTATAAAGAAAGAAAAGGCAAGTCACCCGCTCGGGAGGACAGCTGCATCCTCTGCAAAGGGGCTTGGAGAACTTGGGGGTTCCGGGTTCTCCGCTTCCTCTGAGCCTGAGGTCCAGGGTCCTGTCCCATCTCAGTCAGTGCCCCAGTTTTTCATTAGAAAGTTGGTGAGGCTCTAGGTGCAGGCGACATCGTCACTGCACGGCTCAGAGAGTTAAATGCCGTGTTTGAGCCTGCACTATAGCCCCGTGCCTGTCACAGGGGCTTCTTGGGGGCCACGGAGCCTCCCGACTCCCGGGCCATGACGTGAGCTGGTCATTCTCTTCCTGTGTGTGCTCCAGGACATTTGGGAGAGCCCGCCCTGTGCCGTGGCCCCCGCGGCCGCTGCCACTGCGCCATGCGCAGCGGCACCTGAGCTCCCACAGCCCGATTCGGTGGGCGCACCACAGCCCCCGTGGGGAGATCACCCCACACCGTGACTCTCCCTTCCCAACGAACACAGCCCTGCAGTCAGCCCCAGACTCATCTTGGAGCGTCTGGTGGTGGGGACTGCTCCTGCAGTCCGGTCACTGTGGAGACGGACCACCCCGGTGATTCAGATAGTGAGGGTCCAACAGAGCCACTCTTTAACCGTGACGGTGTCAGTTGTACCTAGTGGAAGGGCCTCCGGGGCTGCGGAAGTGACAACTACAGAGCTGCAAGTCGGATGGCCCAGCCTCTCCAAACAGCTGCCAGCCATCACCGGCGGCCCTCAGCTTGGTGACCAAGCTCCCCTATATGTGCCCTTGCCCCACACGGTACTTGCTGGCCACACCTTCGTGCCTGGCACTGTGCCTCCCTTCTCTCATCTGACTGGGGTTGGCTTGGGGGCTCAGGGACAGTCAGACCACCCCAGCCCCTTCCCTCCGAGCCAGGATACCCAAGGCCCAACATCAGGAAGCAGGTGTTGGGAAGGTGTGTAGAGGGGGGACTCCCACAGGCCAGACTCTCACCCCAGCTCTCTGAGTGCTCCAGAAATGTCCAACTTCCTCCAGCCTTTCCCTTCTCTGAGCCGCCCCCCCACCCATGTCTGCCTGCACCACAGATGGGCAGACCCAAGGAGAGATCTGAATCCTGCCCTACAGAGAACCAGAGACACCTGCCAGATGGGGCTGGCCTCCATGCAGATCGCCCACAACTGTCCTGCCTGGCGGGGTTGGGGGCGGACGGCAGGAGAGGGGAGGGCCCAGCAGTCAGGGGCAGGTGTCTGCTGGGCCTGAGAAGAGCCCCCTGTCCATAGCAGCAGTGACTGAGGCTAACTCCTAGACCAGCCCTGGTGCCAAGGTTGATGAGGGAGATGGTACCCAACCCCCCCACGGTGGGCTGGGCCTCCAACTTCACATCTCACATCTTTTGCCCAAACGACAGGGAGGGGTGAGCAGGGAGCGTCCACCAGCCCCGAGCTCACCTAGGAGGAAGGATTAAAATCCACTCTCCAGAGTGTCCCAGGCAGCAGTGGGGCTGGGACTCACTGCATCCAGGGACCTGGCTGGGGCTGGGGGTCTGGAGCTCCTTTGCTGGTTTCTCTTGGCTGCCAGGTCCCTGAGCACTGCCTTCCTTGGTCCCATACCAGAATGGGCAAGCTCAGCACCCCGGCTCGCTGGGCCCTCGCTTGCTCACAGCTTGCCTTTCGCTGACAGAGCTGCAAATGGAACTCATGAGCAGGGCTGGGGTGGGAGAAGCGGGCTGAGCTCCAGCCCTCCGCCAGCATCTGCATCCACGCAGGCTTGTGGCGGCATAGGGAGAGGCCCTCTGGCCGGCCTGAGCTGCCTACGGAGTCGAGAGCCACCACGTTCCACGAAGCAGCTTCTAGGTGGCCAGGCTGGTCCCTGGCCTGCCCCAAGCTCCCCAGGAAGAGCTGTCCTGACCTCTTACTCCCCCAACCTTTGACTTCCTCCCCTTCCAGGCCTGCAGCCCAGGCAGCCTCCAGGCCAGGCTACCAGCTCCTCGCTCTGGGTGGGGTTCCCAGCCTTCGGAGGGGGTAGGTGCCGGGAGGCAGATAGCAGGCTGAGTAGAGTCTTGCCTGGGCTCTGGGGGTCCTGTCTGGTAACTGCCCCCGCAGAGCTGTGCTCCTCCCAGGTTGGGGCCAAAAGGAGAGGCTGCCTGAGCAGGGTCTGGGCACCGTTGGCCCCGCCCTGTCACCTTCCAGAGCCCCGGAGGCCTGGGGGGCCGCTTGTTCCGTAGGGTTCTGAAACAGAAGCTGATACTCGAGTCGGGCCTGAAGAAGGGAAACCTGGCTTCTGGCCGGACCTGCCCCACCCAGAGTCCCCAGCCCCCATCAACAGGGCACCTGATTCACTCCCAGAAGCACTGGCATGCTTCTGTGTCCAGAAGGTCTCTCCCGACCCTCACCTCTTCCAAAACTTCCACCTGGCAGGACCCCTGGAGCCCACCAGTCTCACTAGAGAGGGAAGTGATGGGATCCCCTGGCAGGGGCTTTGCAACCCCCGTGGCCAGTGCGGCTCTCTGGTCCCTGGGTCTCTGGCAGGGTGGGGAGAAGGGTCTGGCCCTCCTTCCCGCGGCCCCTGCGGCCCCTTTGGACTGTGGGAGGGAGGAGGGAGGAGGGGTCAGGACCGCAGGGAGCCTCGTGCCCCCTCCCCCAACGGAACCCAGAGGGAACCCCCGCCTCCAGGGAACCCACCCCCGCATCACAAAGGAGGCCCGGAAGCCTCACTGGGGCCCCACCTGAAGCCACTGCTCTCCGGCCCCTGGGAGCCCTCCCACCTGGAAGCACTAGGCCATCCCCACCCAGCCTTCTGAGACCTGCCGAGGGGGGCGGCCGTTCCTGAGTGACCTGGAGGTGAGCGGAGTGTGGGTCCAGCCCGCGGGCCAGCTTCCCTAGGCAGCCCCGGGTGCTCCCATCAAGCCCCCAGCCTGTCCCCCGGGCACCGGGCAGAGTGTTTCCGGCGCAGCCTGGCCCTGGGGCAGGCATCCCCCCACACACAGCGTTCTCCCCCCGAAGGAGCCCCCTTTCCCTGGCCGGCCACCACAGACCCCTTTCCTGATTCTCTAGCGCTGGGCTGGGCGCCCAGCCCTTGGGAGGAGACTCAGCTCGCACCCCTCAGCCTTGGCGGGTCCCTGGCAGCCCGCAGGACGGGAGTGAGTGAGTCCACTAGTTCTGATGGAAGAAAGACCACACTGGGGACACCGGGCCACGGAGGCCAGGCAAGGCTCAGAACCGTCCAGCTACATTGATTCAGTCAGCAGACGGTGGTGGATGGCTCACGGGCACCACTCTGGGTGCTGGGGGCCCGGGCAGGCTGAGCCCCCCGGCCCCATAGCCCAGACATTCCCCTTGGGGAGGGGGACAATGGAGATACAAGAGGCGCAGAGGCTGAATCGCCCATCCAGTGGCAAAACTGACATCGGGTCTGGGGTCAGCCTGGCTCCAGTGAATACAGACCCAAGGAAGGCTTCACTGGGAAGGTGACCTTGAGCAAGGACTTTTGGAGAGTGAGGGGAGAGCAGACAGGAATCTGGGGGAAGGGCAAAACCCCTGAGGAGGGGTCCGTCTGGGGTGCGGTGGGGAGGACCCGAGTGGGTGCAGAGAAAGGTGACTGGGTCCCCGGGGGTTCCTGAGATCAGAGCCCGCCCGGCTTCTCAGCTCAAGTCAGGTCATGGGGCAGGTGACCCCTGCTGTCGGCAGGGAAGAACCTCTCCCCCTCCCCCTCCCAGGAAGGACTCGGGTTGCCTTCCTCAGGCTTCTTCCAAACTCCCTGCCCAGCCTGGTGCAGGGTAGGCGCTGGGACTCCATAGCAGAGGTGTGGTGGGCGTTGAGGACCCGGAGTCTGCCACGGGGAGGAGCGGCCCGTTGTTCTCCCGCCCCAGAAGCAGCTGTCCGGGGCAGGGCTCTGCACACCAGCACAGAGGTGAGCACACACACGTGTGTGCGTACTCACACATGCACACACACAAGCACAGGCCCATGTGTGCACACACTTGCATAAGGGAGAACACCCAGACCCCAGAGCCTGTCCCACAAGCAGCATGTCCCCTCTGCACACCGTGGCAGCCCCGAGTGTCCACCTCCTGGTGTGGTCCCTCAAAAGACCAGGCAGGGGAGGGTGGGGAACGGAGGCACCAGAGAGGCACACCTCCCAGGTGACCGCTAGAGCTGGTCCTGCCTTGTTACTGCCTAGCCTTCTGGTCACTGCCTGCATGGACGCAGGTCCTTCTGGTCTCCCCCCGCCCATTCCTGGGCTCTAGGCAGGAAACGTGGGCAGGGGGCCCAGAGGGTTTTCCTGACCCGGTGCCCAGGCCCGTAGCTCCAGGACACCCCTCCCCCAGCCCCTGGCCCTGGGGCCCCCGGCAGGCTCCACAGCAGTAGCCATTGGCAAGCATGGGAGCTGGGCTGGCTGGGTCCCTAGGGCCCCCCTCTAGCTGTGAGCAGAGGGGTCCCTGGGCCTCCCCTCCGGAGAGCGGGCTTGGAGAAGCGGACCTTGGGAAGAAGCTGCCACCATGGCTGGCATGCTGGGCGCCCACCACCCCCTCACTGTTGCCTCGGGCACTCAGGGACTCTGGCCCAAGGTGAGTGCCACAAGCCGGAGACACGGGCTGCACCCAAAAGTCCATGGGTGTGGACTTGGCAATGGGAGAGCAAACGTCCTCCAAGGACCAGCACCTGCTCCCAGCTAGCATCGGGCCTCCCAGCCTCGGGCAGGGCCTCAGGGGTTTCTGCTCCTCACACGTCTCCCCTACCCTGGTGTCCCCACCCTGGCCAGACACAGCCCCTGCTCTTGGCCTTGGGGGTTCTCAGCTGTGCATTTCCCCCTGCCTAGAGACTTGGTGATGGAGAAGCCTGAAAGCCCAGTAGGGATGGTGGAGATTGCCAGCTGGTGGGGACAGAAGCACCGAGGCTTCCTGGAGTGGGGGCTGCTGCTGCTGCTGCTGCTGGTGACAGGCGCCCTGGTGGCCCTGGGCCTCCTCTACGCCGCCAACAGCAGAGGTAAGTGAAGGTGCCCCCCTCGCCGCTGCCTCCCCCAGCCCTGATGAGCCAGTCTTGCCAAACTGGGCAGGCGGGGTCTTCCCTGGGCACTGACATGCAGGGGTCCGGCAGCCACTACCAGAAGGCCCTGTCCAGGGCGGGCTGGCGCCGGCGAGTTCTGCAGGCTCTGCGCTGCGGCCGGCCGCCGGGACTCCTGAGATGCACAGACCAGGTCCCCCACACCGCTGCGCAGCCCCCTCCCCTCCCGCAGGCCGGGACCACGCCCCAAGGCAACAGCCGGCCCAGAGCAGGACTCCGCGGACACCCCACCCCTGGCCCATCCCCTCGGCTCACCTGCATCTCCGCTGCCACCAGTCGGGAAGGACCGGCCAGGATCCCACCCCCACCCCCACACCCCCCGCTGAGGGTAGCACCTCCCAGACCCACACTGCTCACTGCTAGATGGTGGGAGGGGTCAGCCTGGGGTCCCAGAGCCATGGGGGCGTGGCCAACACTGCCTCTTCTGCTCCCCTCTCCCGCCCAGCCCCCGCCCCCCACGTGGACGTGGAGGGGCTGTCCCCAGCTTGGGTTGGGGCGTGCAAGCCACGCCCCCTGCTGCCTATGGGCACCACCTCAGGCGTGGACTCCGGGGTTCACGGGACTCAGGAGAGGTGCTCCCCTGGCAGTCTCAACAGTTGGGTGTCACAGCCTCTGTCCCTAGAATGTTCCCCCACTGGCTGGGCCAGGGCTGTCTGCTCTGCGGTGGACCATGCATCCATTGCCAGTCTGTGGGTGTGACAGCCATCCCAGCCCAGGGTCGCTCCCAGCCTGTGCTCGTGCCTGTGGACCCCTGCCAGCTGCTCTGGTCTCTGGCCCCTCAGGGTCCCCTGCAGGGTAGATGGGCTCTGCTGCATGGGCAGGGGACAGGGGAAGGACCACTGGCTGCACGGAGCTTCGGGGAGCCCAGACCTCCAAGAGCCTTTGTCCGGGGCTCACTGGGCTGGAAACACCTTGGTTGGAGGCTTCCAGAGGACGGGGTTGGCCCCCAACCCCTACCCAGTCTGCCTTCTTCTCCTCGTGGTCTCCTAAGTACACATGGGGACTCGGCCGGGGGCTCCTCCCTCGGAACCTCGTGCCCCCACCCACAGATGTGACCTGCCAGCTCATCTCTGCCCCGGGCCTGGTGTCCACGGGGGGTTTACACTCAGCGTCGCTGTTTATGTCTAAGCGCACTCTCACTTCCAGGAGGATCTTTTCCACTGATTCATGAGTTATTTCAAAATATTTTTTTAAATCAAGGTGCATGGAGATCTTCCTAGTTGCCCTTTTTTTTTTTGGTTTCTGCATTAACAGCACTGTCGTCAGAAACCGTGGTTTATGGGGTACTGATCCCTCGGTATTTGCGGAGTCGCTTCAGGACTAACCCGTGGTCCCCGCTGCCAATATCCGCGCGAGTTGGGGGAGGACGCCTGACCGTGACCGTTAGATGAAGCCAGAGATGCAGATCCCTCCGTGACACCGGTCGAGTCTTCTCCCTGTTTGGGGTTTTTGTGTGTTAAGTCTTGTGTTAGAGAATCATGCCGGGTAGCCATTTGCGGACGTTGAGGCTATGCTGTTGTGAATACAAATCTAGAATTCGTGTATCTTCCAAGAGCTCTCGTGGCATAATGACCCTTTCTACCTTGATGCCATTTGCCTCAAAATCTATTTTGTCTGGTACAAGCATAACTACTTGGGCCCACTTGCTTAGCCTGTTTTCTTCCATTTTTCTTTCGAACGTTCTGCGTCTCTCGCTTTCGCGGCGTCTCTTGCGACAGTGCGTAGCTGGACTGAGGTCCTCGTCTCTTACCTGAAGCAGAGTCTCTCTGCATTCACCATGATTACTGGAGAGTCTGGTTTTTCTATTGTGTTCTTTCGTGCTTCTCACACCGCTATTAGTTTCTTCTCTGCTCTCCCGGAGCCAACTTGCGGGTTTTCGATCGTTGTCCTTTAAGGGGTTATCTTAGATTTTTTTTTTAAGATTTTATTTATTTATTTGACAGAGAGATCACAAGCAGGCAGAGAGGCAGGCAGAGAGAGGGGGGGAAACAGGCTCCCCGCTGAGCAGAGAGCCCGATGCGGGACTCGATCCCAGGACCCTGAGATCATGACCTGAGCCGAAGGCAGAGGCTTGACCCACTGAGCCACCCAGGCGCCCCTATCTTAGATTTTTTTTGTTTAAATAGTTGTTATTTTAAAAGTTAGAGACAAAGCCTTTTCTGAACATCAAACGTTTTTATAGAAATTACAGCGGGAGGAAGATGCCCTCCTGGAATCCTGCTCTGACGGGCAGCAACAATCACTGTCCAGCACAGAGGCCGGCAAACCACGGCCCATTTTGGATGGCGAGGAGGCATGGCAAGGTTGCGGTGAACGCCCAGGCATGGCGAGGCATGCCGGCTCCCCCAGGTCTACCTGTGTGACCTTGGCAGGTTTCCTTCATGCCTCTGTGCCTCAGTTTCTCTGCCTGTAAAATGGAACATAGCATAGTACATACATAAGAGGCTTACTAGAGGGCCCGGGATTTAATACATCAGTGACACTTAGAAAATTCTGTGTCTGTCACGCTGTTCGCTCAGATGTCCTAGCAAAATGGTGGGATTGGCCATTTACCAGGGTGACGGCTGACATGCCGAAGGGCGGGCAGATTGGGCTCCCTGCACCAGCCAGGTCCTGCCCGCCCAACAGCGGTGCGTCCTTGCGGCGTCCTTTATGGTGTTGCTCCTGAGTATCACTCCCAGCTAAGCTCTCTGCCAGGGTCCGCTTCCCTCGGCATGAATAGCTGCCTTGGTCGAGAGGTTTCCTCTTTTACTGTCAAATTATCTTATTACGAGCCTGTCTCCACCGTCTCCAGTATCAACCTCTTGCTCGTAAGGAGGATTTTTAGTTCATTGCGGGATGCGGCTTGAGGGCAAAGCGGTAATAGCTCAGCAACAGCGCTTACTGCCGACTCCGGGCCGTGAGTCTGTTCCAAATGACATGTCTAAATCTTGAAGTTCTTTTCCGAACCTCTCCGGTCTTTTCTCCAAATAACTCCTGAGAAGTGAGCAGCTTCTACTGTCGCAGAGTAGTTACACTCACTGTCTCTGTCCGGAAATCTTCATCGGGTGAACTTTCCTTCCCTCTGGGCTCTGTTCTCCTTGTCTTTGGTATTATTCACTCTTACCACTGAGGCATCGAGCTGTGAAAATTCGTGCTGTTCATTTGGCCTTGGAGAGGCTGCGATCCCTGAATCTCAGCCGTGATACCTCGTATTTATCGTGGGAAGTGGTGCACTATCTTTCTGAGTATTGCCTCTCTCCCTCTCTTCTCCCGGGGTAAAATTCTGATTCTGTGCGTCCTCGACGCTCCCCGCCATCCTCTGTGTCTCTGGAGAGTTTCCCTCTCTGACTTTGTCCTGCATTCTGGGTTAGTCACTCTGAACCACATTCCATCTCACTAAACCTCTCTTCCCCCGTATTCTATCTGCAGAAATTTTTCCCGAAAACCATGCAATAACTTTAGGACACTGCCTTTTCTCACGTATGAATTAAAATGTTGATTGTGGTTTTGCAACATGTCAATTCTTCAAAAATACATCTGAATATTTCTGTACCGCAGTGCAGGCAAGGTTTAGATGAAACCCCGTAATTAGAGGGGTAAGCTGTCACTCAGGTTTCAATCAGCGAAGGAAACTGCAGCTCAGGGGGAAAATCCATTTTGGATTTTTTTAAATTTAATCCCAGTGGTGGCACTGGGTGGCTCGGTGGGTTGAGCCTCCGACTCTTGGTTTCAGCTCAGGTCATGATCTCAGGGTTATGGGATCGAGACCGGTGATGGGCTCGATGCTGAGTGCAGGGTCTAAGAGTCTTCCTGTCTCCCTCTCTCTCCTCCTCTGCTCCTCCCCCCACTCATGGGCACTACGTGTGTCTGTCTGTCTGTCTCTCTCTCTCAGTCTCCCTTAAAAAATAAATAAATGAAATCCTTAAAAAAAATTTAACCTCAGCAACTACATTCTTCTGTGCTTCTAGAATTTACAATTTATTCTTTCACAAACTTACTCTTTTTAAATGTCTCACGACCTTGTTTTCAATGTTCTCTTTTACTTCTTCAACGTACTTGGAATATTTTTGCGTCAGGGAGGTGTTGCTGCCGCACACGCCCAGCGCCCAGGGATGACAACAGCACTGGTCTACGGGGACGTGCCTGCACATAGCCGTGCGGGGGGTGGTCAGCTGAGCTGGGTCGGGTTCACAGGGCGACTCTGTTCCCCATGACACACACCCCCTGCCACAAGCACCAGCAAGCAGGCCTGGGCAGGTGCCTCTGCGGGCAGAAGTCTGAGAGCACAGCGGGAAGCACCCAGGCCTCCTGGGGTCCAGACCCAGACCTGGAGTAGTGTCCGGTAGCACTTCTGTGGCCAAGGCAAGCCGTGCAGCCAACCCCCGGGTAAGAGAGGGAGAAGACGTCCTCTGGCAAAAGCATGGGGTGGAGCAGGGTCCGGACTTGGGGTCACCGTGCCCCACACCTTCGGATCAGAGAGTCCCCAAATATAAAACCCTTGAGGATCATGGTTCCGCGTCTGTTTTGCGCTCGTGGAAGCTGCGTCTGTGGGGACCCTGTCTCCCGGGCCGACAGACTTCCTCCAGAGAACCCGGGTGTTTGTTTCCATCGAGCCCCCGGGGAGGCCACCAGCTGGGCCTGCTGGAGCTAAGTGCCCCCCCAGGTCTCCTTGGCCACAGTCCTGCGCGCTCGCCCCCACAGCTGCATGACACCAGCCCGCCTTCCCCTGGGAGGAGGGCTCTTCTCCACCTGTCTGAGACTTCTGCCGCCTTCTCTGTTGAGAGAGAGACGTGAAGAAGAGACAGAGGGAACATAGATCGTTCAAATCAAGGCCAGAAGGGCAAAACTTGCAGACAGAAATGTCAAAAAATTTTTTTTCAAAAGATGTTTTTAACGTAGAGAGTCTACGTGAAAATAATTCACGTATTACAGAAGTCATGGGAGCAGATAGAACGAAGAGGGGATTCTGTGTCAGTGAGCGTCAGGGACAGCTGCTCGCATCTGGACTTACAAAGGAGGAGGACGTCCTTCTTGGGGCTTCGTCTGCCGCTTTCCCCATTGATCCCATGTTAGCACTATAGGAAGCTTCATTTCTATTCGGCCTTTGTGTCAGAAGGGCCTTGCTGGTTTGCTTCCCAGTTAATAATTGGGGCTCCTGGGTGGCTCAGTCAGTTAGGCATCCGACCCTTGATCTCAGCTCAGGTCACGATCTCAGGATCGTGAGAGGGAGCCTCGTGTCTGTACTGGGCGTAGAGCCTGCTTAACATTCTCTCTCCCTCTCGCTCTGCCCCTCCCTCCCTAATAATAATAATAATAATAATAATAATGTCCCACAGGTCCTAGATTCTGTGTTCCAGTTGTTTTAAAGGTAATTTAAAAGTTTCTTAGAATAAAAAAAAAAAGTTTCTTAGAATAGCTTTGGGCTCAGGCAATATTACGAAGATGGCACAGTGCAGTGATGGGCCACTCCAGAGTCCCCTGTTAACATGGGCTCTGCTCACTGAGATACATTGTTGCAAGTAATGAACCAACACCGCTATCTGACTATTAACAAAGGCTACACTTGGCTCTGATGTCCTCTGTTCTTCCCTCACGGCCGTCCTGTCCCAGGATCCTGCAGGACGGTGCGTGACATCATTCGTCAAGTCTCCTTAGGCTACTCTTGGCTGTGATGGTTTCGCAGACTTCCCTTGTTCATGATCTTGATGGTTTTGAGGGGTCCTGGCCTTGTATTTTGTGGAATGTCCCTCGGGAATTGCCTGATGGTTTTCTCCATGATTAGACTGGGGTGATGTGTTTGGGGGAAGAAGCCCAGAAGCCAGGGGCCACACTTCCAGTGACTCCTCTCTGTTGCCGACCACAGCCACAAGGCTTGAGCACATAGGCTTCATTCGGTTTCTCCACTTCCCCCTTTCCAGTCTGTGTCCTCGGAAAGGAAGCCACCACGGGCAGCCTGCTCCCAAGGGGTGGGGGTTAGAACCACGCCCCTAGAGGCGGGCACCTACGGACACTATTTGGAATTCTTCTATATGGGGAAATCTGTCAATTTCCCCCACTTGTTTATTTATTCAATGATTTGTTTATGTTGGCATGGACTCACGGACGTGTATTTTATGCTGTGGATTATAGTCCAATACTAGTGTACTTTGTCGTGCAGATGGCTGCAGCTTTGGCCACTGGGGGTTCTGACTCACCCCCATCACTGTGGCTGGGGGATTTGGGAGGGGAAGGGGAGCACTTCCTTGCTTTCTAGCCATTGAGATGTCCCAGGCTCGTCTTGCATGCTTTCTGCCCACCGTTTCTCCAAGGATCCCTGGTTCCTTTTGCTGGGTAACAGTGTTAAGCCACACTCGAGTTACTGGGTGTGATCGTTACTACTGGTCACTGAGGCAGCCACTCTCAGCTGCCAGGGGGAGGACGTGTGTGTGTGCACGCGCATGCTACCCCACGTGTGTACATGTCATCTGTAGCGCTTCTCCGTGCAACCCTCTGTGTCTACATCAGTCTACACAGGGGCTTCTAACCCATTATCACAGGCACCATCCCAGCCTCCCGCCGTGGCTGGTCCAGCCTCCCACTGCAGTGGTGGGGAGCCTGACCGTCTGCCCGCCACTTCACACTCCCTCAATCGCAATGCTCATGCTCGCATTCCCACGGGACCAAGCCACCAATGACCGCACAGCGCAGCTGGACAGCTCCCCTGCCTTGGGTCTTATGCACCATTCAGGGCCAAGGTGACTTGGGTCAGCACCCTATCCTCACTCCTTTCTGCCAGGTTACTTCATACACACGGGATGCACTTTGGTTCCTGTGTTCCATTCCGTCCTGGGATCCGAGACCTCCTCGGTGATTGTCACACTTGCATACATTACGCTTCTCTCTCTGCACTGCGGTGGTGTGGGCTTTTGCAAATACTCCAGATACCTTACCCCACCCCCCGCAGCCCCACAAAACAGCGCACTGCCCGGGAGCACCCCTCATGCTCCCCGTGCTATGTCCACATTCTAGGACCCCTACCCCACACCCCTGCCAAATGCCTGGCGATCCTTGCTTGCCGCCTCCGTAATTTTGCTCTTTCAGAATGTCATCTACTTGGAATCATGCTGTATGCAGCATTTTGGGGTGGCTTCTGCACTTAATAGTACACACATAGGATTCATCCGTTCATCGTTTTGTGACTTGATGGCTTCTTTCTTGTTATTGCTCAATAATAGTGCCATTGTATGGATGTAAGGCAGTTTACTTGTTCACCCCTCCATTGAAGGACATCATGGAGTCTTCCACTTTTTTGGGACTGCAAACAAAAATTCTGCTATAAAATTCACCTTCAGGTTTTCGTACGGACGTAAGTGTTTGAACCAGTTGGGGAGGCACTTAGGAGCGGAATCGCAGGACCATGCTGTAAGACTGTGTTTGGTTCTGGAAGAAGCTTCCACACTGACTTTTGGCGGGGGAGGGCTGCATCATTTGGGGATGTGGGGATGTTTTCCTCTGTCTTGTCTTTTTCCTTTGTGCCGTGGTCTGGATCACCCACGTGGACACGGATTCGTTCTTGTCCAGGTTCAGTGTGTTGCGAAGCCTATAAAACTAATCCTTCATTTCACTTCTTTCTTATCGCTTCCGTTTATCATGCCTATATCCGCTTCCTGTCTTCTGTCCCAGACCCTTTACTGAGCTGCTATCTGACGGCTGGTCACCCGAGTCCACGTCTTCGGACTATCTAGGGCTTTTCTGATGATGGGTCACATCTGCCTACTTCCTCTTCTGGGGAGATATCTCTCGGCCTTCCTGCCCTCCTGTGCCCTCAGAGAAGGTCCTGTGAGAAGGACCTGGCAGGTGGGGGTGTCGTGTGGAGCCCCGCCCCTGGCGCCGGCCCACAGCCTCTGCCCTCATGGGCTCCTCGCCCAGGGGAAGGCTGCCACAGTCACTGTCTCTAGGGAGCGCGCCGCCCTGTCTGGAATCTGGCTCTGTGTGTTCCTGCCCACAGCTCTCTGGCAGGTCGGCCAACCTCCCTGTTCTTGCATCTGCAGCTTGTCCCTCTCACTGGGGACGGGCCACGGTCTCCTCCAACTGTCCTCATCCTGACCAGAGGCAAAAACCCCTTCTCCTCCTCGTCATGTCTGTGGCCAGAGCTCAGATGTCCTGTCCTTCCTGTCCACTGTCCCTGAGGGGGTGGACCTCTGGGGTCCAGGGTCTAGTTCTTGTCCCGGGGCTCTGGGCTAATGAGCCTGACAAACACCTGTGGGTCAGCCATGCCTTGGCACCGACGGGCCACTTCGTTTCTGCTTGTGACCAGCACTGTTCTCCCGTGTCCACCGGGCGGGGTGCCCGGGGGCAGGACCCGGGTCTGTGTCTTCAGTGCCTGGCATTGGGGTTGGTAATCGACAGACAAACGACGGTGCATGGAAAGAGCAGCAACAACGGGCAGGGGAGAAATGCCCACCCCGCTCAGACCCCATGTTTCGTAAGCATTCCTTCCGATGGCCAGGACCCCGGCGAGTGTCCCCAACATTTGGGCAGCTCCCTGCACCCTCTGTGGTCTCTGACCTGCATAAGCCCTATTCCTTCCTTCCCACCAGGTCTCCGTGTGCCTCCCTAGTGGAGGAAGTCATCCACAAGCCAGGTCTGTAGGTGGCTAGGCCAGGCGTGCCCTCTCCCCAGACCTGCTTCTCCCCTGTCCCTCCCACTCACCCCTTCCCCATCCCCTCTCCAGGTAGAATTGACAACCACCCAGAAGATCCTGATGCTGACCAGGCAATGCCCCGATCCTGTGCAGGGGAGGGATGGAGGGAAGGTGACCAATGGGTCAGAAAGTGAAAGTGACCTCCTTTCCCCGGAAATGAGCCTGTTGTTCCTGCCTCGATAGGACTCCAAGACTCTCCGCCTTGCACGGTGTGGCCCCGAGATAGAAGAGGAAGTCAGAGGGGAAGGGGGTCCTGTCTCAGGAACCCTTTGGCCCCTGGCAGATAAGGGCGGGGCGGTCTGGATGGGTTGGCTCCGGAGAGCAATGGGGTGGGCAAGCCAGCAGGGCCCCTCACCACCGGCGAGCAGGCCCAGCTACAAGGAGGCAGGCAGCAGAGTACCCTGGACCCCAGCCCTGCAGGAAGACGCCAGGCCTGTCTCCAGCAAGCCCCCAAGTACCCTGGGGTGGGGCAGGAGGCAAGAGCTGAGAGCTGTATTTCTCCCCAGGGAAGCAGCTGACACTCTTTCCTAGCCGGCTTTGTTTCTCAAAGGAAGAGAAGACCATTGTAAAACGAAAACCCCGAGGTAGCTTTGCCTTCCCTACCAAAACACAGCCCAAGCAGGTGGGCTGGAAACTGGGCCTCCTGTGGGCTGGGAGACTCATGGCAGTCCAGGGTGTGCAGCCTCCCACTCCCCAGAGTCCCAGGGCCCCCAAAGCCCCATAGAAAGATGGGACAAGACAGGGGTACAGCCATGAGCTGGATGCAGGGTGTTCCCTGGGCTCCAGGAAACCAGCACGAGTTACCCCCAGGCTTAGGGTGCCATCCCTGAGACTGCACAGGTGTCCCTTTATACAATCAGCCAGCCCCACATAGGGGGTGTCAGGGGGCCGCAATGTGCAGAGACGAGCAGCACAGGCAGGCTGCCTGAAGGTGACAGGGGCAAGAGCTGGCTGGCAGAGAGACAGGAGGGCAGAAGGGCCAGCTGCAGTCCTGGGGATCCAGAGAAGCTTTGGGGGTCAGTGGAGGCAGAAAGCGTCGAGAGGCTCCCAGTTCCCAGCAGGACTGACGCCGGTGTGAGGCTCATCTCACTCCAGGCCCCGTCCTGAGCCACCTGGGAGGACTCGGGGTCCCAGGTTGGACTGACCCTGGGGGCTGGGGATGGTCTGAAGCCTGGCCCTGCCCGCCCCAGTAGACTGACCCCGCCTTGCCCCGTCCTGCTCTGCCTCCCCTTTCGCTCACAACGCATCCTGCCCACAGCCATCCAACGGCCCAAGGAGACGGGCGAAATCTGCACCAGCCCCGGTTGTGTGATAGCAGGTGAGCCCCCTTCCCCCCACCTTCCACAGCCTTGCCCGGGGTGGGGGGCTTCCTATGATGCTGGCACAGGGCCCCCCAAAGGCCCAGGGGAGCCACCTCCAGATGTGGCACAGGGGCTGGCAGGCGGACCCTGGTCCTTCTTGCCAGTGGGACCCCTGCAGTGGGCTAGGGAAAGAGGGGTGCTCCCACTTCCCATCCCTGCACCCCCCGAAGCCGCCTGCCCCCTCTGAGGCCCCCGTGACGGGGAGGGAGGTCGTGCTGGGCTGGGTCTTCTTCCAGTTACAGAAAGAAAGGTCACATGAACATACGAGTTTCCTCCCACAAATTTGTCGTCAAATTGGAGTCTGCACGCGCTGCTCTTTGCAGACTGAAAAGAGTGAAAACGGCCTGAAGAGACACCACTGAAAACTCAGAAATGAGATTTTTCTGACCACGTTGGGGGCGTGGACAGGCACTCAAGCTGGTGCTTCCTGCCAGCCTCCAGAAGGGACAGAAGGCGAGGGAGGGTCCCAGATTGGGGGGCCGTGGGGGGAATCCAGCCTGGCCGCCTCCGCTGAGAGCCTGCAGCCGGGAACCCCAGACTCCACCTACCCACACACTCGGGCTGCCGGAGGCCAAGCCGTCTCCTCTAATTGCAGACCCTGAGTGGTGGGTAAGCGCCCCCCTCCCCGACAGACACACCGGTGAGTGAGGGGGCTCCAGGGCCAGGGCCCCCAGCAGAGCACCTCCTGGGCGCCCAGACTGCGGGCATCCCAGGTTTGCAAATGTGGACATGAAGAGCAGAACAGCCCAGGGTCCCAGGCCATGTGACTAATAAGTCGTAGCCTTGAACTTGAATCCCTGCTTCCGAACTCACGGAGGCTCAGAGAGGGTGACGGGCGCTCCTGGGGGCACACAGCCAGGATCAATTATCCAACAGTCCACCGGCCACCCGTAACGGGTGCCCCCCTCCCTCCCCACTGTCTCCATGAGTAGCCGCCAGGATCCTCCAGAACATGGACCCATCCAGGGAGCCCTGTGACGACTTCTACCAGTATGCCTGCGGAGGCTGGCTGCGGCGTCACGTGATCCCCGAGACCAACTCCCGATACAGCGTCTTTGACATTCTTCGAGACGAGCTGGAGGTCATCCTCAAAGGTGAGAGCAGCTGCGACCTTGGGCGTGGAGCTGGGGTGAGGCTGGGCATCTGCCCCACTCTCGGGTGGCCATGGGGCCAGCAAGACAGGCTGCTGGGCCCGCCTTGGTCCACGGGCACAGAGGAGAAGAAATCTCCCTGGTAAAGGCCTGCAGGGGAGGGGGACCACCTGTCACTGAAGGGAGGGGCACTGCGACCTTTGACCTGGCTCTCCCTGAAGCCACCTCAGGCCTCCATCCATCTTCCTCCTCTGCCCACAGGAGTGCTGGAGAATTCCACCACCAAGGACAGGCCAGCTGTGCAGAAGGCCAAGATGTTGTACCGCTCTTGCATGAACGAGAGTGAGTGGGGGACGGAGGGGTTGCAGGGTAGGGGAAGTGCTCCGGGACCCACAACCCCTATAGCACAGCATGGAGGGGGACACACCACTCAGAATTCATGCCAGAGGGATCTCTTAGACCACGGGGTCCAAGCTCCCCTGAGGACACGGCCTTGCTACCAGCTGCCTGTGACCCTGTCTACACCCTGACCCCAGCCCGGGGCCACACCACCCAGGCAGGGGGAAAACAGTGAGAGACCCACCTAGAAGCTCCAGGAAGGTGCACATGCATGCACATGGATGTGTGTGTGCACACACATGTGTGTACGCACGTTTATGTGTCTGCATGCGTGCGTGTTTGTGAACATGTGTGTGAGCGTGTGTGTGCATGCGGACATGCGTGTGCATGTGCATCCGTCCCCATGGACGTGTAGGCATGCGTGCGGATGCGTGTGCACGTGGGTGTGTGTGCATGTGTGCGTTCATTCACATGGTTGTGTGTGTGCATGTGCACACATGCATGCGTGCACACACTCGCTGGTAAAGAATTAGCGCGACACTTGTGAAGGACGGTGGGGCGGACTTCATTTGGGGCAGTCAGATGGGCGCAGGGCCCACTGCGGTGGGACTTCCACGGGGAAACAGCGTGGGGATTTCTAGCCCAGCGGCAAGGTGGGGTCTGCGGACAGAAAATTACTAGAATGGGAAGTTGGGGTGGGGGCCTCTGGCTAAGCTGGCCTACAGGACTGCTGCCAACGGCGGGTTGGGGAGAGGAGACATCCCCTGACCCGCCCCGAGGCCCCTGCGTCCCCACCTTCATCTTCCGTGGATGGAAGTTCCCAAGCTCCTAGCCAAACTGCCGCTGTCCCGGAGAACCTGTTCACGGCCCGTGATCCATCGGCCGCGCTGCTGGGGCTCCCGAGGGGCCCCCACCCAGGCCAGAGTGCCCAGGGCTGCCCACAGGGCACCTCTCGGAGCATGCCCGGGCCACAGGGCCTCCCCCAGGCCGGCTTGCCCACCCACGGCCCTCGTCCTGCCCGCCCACCTGCTCTCACCGAGCCCCAGGCACCGGTCGCAGCTGCGTCCGTCAGGCTCCCCCGCGTCCGACGCTGCACCGTCCCACGGGGACCGGGCTCAGCCCCGGGCAGGCGGTGTCCCCGCGGGCCCCCGAGAAGTCGCACCCCCGCTGCGCGTTGGGTGAGGGACCCCTCCTCTCCTCTCAGGCATCATAGAGAAACGAGACTCGCAGCCCCTGCTGAACATCCTGGACCTGATGGGCGGCTGGCCAGTGACCATGGAGAGGTGGAACGAGAGCATAGGTGAGGCCGGGGCCGCGCGACTCCGCCGGGGCTGCTCGTAGCTGAGCCCCTCCGGACTCCGGCGGGCCGGCGTGCCCCAGCTGCCCGTGGGCCCCCTGCCCGACCCCTCAGAAGCCCTCCCTCCCCGCACACGGGCCCGGCTATTCTCTGGGCCCCGTTGAGGGAAGTGGGTCCCTTGCATCCCTCCGCCCCCCGGTGCCCACGGCCTCCTTGGCCACCACAAGCCAGGCAGGGGCTTAGGAGGCTGGTCCCAATGGGATCCGGGACCCGGAGTCCAACAAGGGCCTGGCTGGGACCCCAGGAGCCCAGCCAGGCTCCAGCCCGCGGCGCTGACCCCCCAGGCCCCAGGTGGGAGCTGGAGCAGCAGCTGGCGCTGATGAACGCGCAGTTCAACAGACGGGTCCTCATTGACCTCTTCATCTGGAACGACGACCAGAACTCCAGCCGGCACATCATCTACGTACGAGCCGCGCGGGGGGCCGGGGAAGGCCGGGTCCCTCGTGCTTGGCTGGGGCACTCTCAGGGCTGTAGGGAGCTGGCCAGGGCTGGCACCGGGGAGCGGGTGAGCTGCAGGGCTGTCCCCGAGCCTTGCTCCTGTCCGTGCCCTGGTCACGGAAGCTGGCCTGTGTGCCAAGCCGTTCCTGGGGGCCATCTGTCCGGGGCTCTGGCACCAGGGCTGGAAGGCCGACCTCAGAAAGCCCCTGCGGGCCACAGCTGGGCCACACTGCTCCAGGAGGGCAAGGGTGCCATGGGGCCACCTCTGGGCCCACCCTGCTGTCCAGCCCCACAGCCCTCCACCCATCCCTCGCAGGGCAGGGCCGGGACCTCAGGGCCCACACACGTACACCAGCGTGACCGCGTCCTGGTGGACCCCATGTTTCCACCGGGCCCAGTTCAGGGGGAGTGGAGGGAGCTGCTGTCCTCCTCTGCCAGGCTGTGGAGGGACCCCCGGCTCCTCGCCCAGCTTCACCCCCTCTGTGTCTCCAGATAGACCAGCCCACCTTGGGCATGCCATCCCGAGAGTACTATTTCAAGGAGGGCAGCAACCGGAAGGTGAGTCAGACTGACCCCGGCTCCCTCAACTATTTCCCGCACGCCCCTCTGCCCTGCCCTCCCACCCATCACCTCGGGGCCCACCTGTGGCCTGCCTTCCCCTCGTGACCCCTTGACCCTCGCTACCCACAGCCGGCCTCTGGGAGCGCCTGCAGGGGGCTCTGAGGCCTGTGGACAAGCTAAGTGCGACCTTCGGTATCATCAAAGGGACCGTCCCCAGACATCTCCTGCCATGTGTGGGGACAAGCTCAGCTTGGCCCATAGCCCTGAGGGTCACACCCCGCGTCCCTGTCCCACAGTGCAGGGCTGCGGTCCACACCGCGGATCTGCTGAGATCTGAACACCAGCCACCCAAGCCCAGGCCTGCCACCTTAAGCTCAGCTCCTGCACCAAGGGAGGAGGGAGACAAGGAGCCAAGTAGGGTAGAAGGAAGAGCCAGGCAGCAGCCTGTGACAGGCGGAAGTTGCAAGATGACCCAGGGTGGGGAAGCAGTGTGGGCTTCCTTCCTGGTGGAGGCGGACTATGAGCTAGGCCGGGAAGGATGGGCCCAGCCAGGAGAAAAGCTGAGCATGGCTGACAGAAGAGCCCTGGGGTGGTCCGAGGACAAGACCAGGCGACCGGAGCAGGGCCAGGGCATCCAGACGGTCTCGTGCCGGGCAGCACGGACCAGACAAGGCAGCTACGCCGGCGGCCCACCGGACGAAGTGCCCGAGGCTCCTCCGTGGGATGAGGGAAGCCCCTCCCAGGATGGGGTCCCGAGAAAGCAGGTCCAGGAGGGGCGTCCATCCTTAGCACCCACTTTCTGACCCTAGGGCTGAGCCTGGAGAGGGCAGCCCAGCCAAGAGCCCTGGGCTAGCCTCGGACCTTTATTAAGCACCTGCTGTGTGCCCAGCACTTTACACACAGCCATGAAGCCAGACAGAATAGGTCTCTGGTCCTGCAGGAGCCCAGGGGCACGGGGTCGCAGGCCTGGCAGGGGTGGACAGGGGTGGAGCAGGAGGGCGCTCTGAGCCAGCAGGGCGTGGCCTCAGCGCGTAGGCGACCATGCAGGTGAGAGGAAGAGGGTCCGCTCAGACTGGGGCGCGCAGCTCCACTCAGGCTATTCTGGGAATGTGAGCAGCAGCGGAGGCCCCGGCCTGGGGGACGGGCTTGGGAGGGCGCGCGGACAGTCCAGAGACCCCCATCCGGGGCTCGCGGGCCCTACCCACCTGCTGCCGAGCTTGGCCCCGCGAGCCCCCTGGGGGCCTGCTCCCTGTCATACGCCCACCCGCACCCCACAAGGCCGCGAGGCCGCCGGGCTCCGTGGCGCGTCCTTTGGCGCAGGTGCGGGAAGCCTACCTGCAGTTCATGATGTCGGTGGCCTCGATGCTGCGGGCGGACATGAACCTCCCGGAGAACAGCTACCTGGTGCGCGAGGACATGGCGCAGGTGCTGGAGCTGGAGACGCAGCTGGCGAACGTGAGGCGCGGCCGGGCGGGCGCGGGGGATGGGCCCGGCTGCCCCGCCCCAGCGTGACCGCCTGCCCCCCCCCCCGCCCCCGTGCAGGCCACGGCCCCCCAGGAGGAGAGGCATGACGTCACCACCCTGTACCATCGGATGAGCCTGGAGGACCTCCAGAACAAGTTTGGCCTGAAGGTGAGTTCCCAACCCCCACGGCCCCCTCCACCCGCTAAGCCTCGGCAGTATTCCCGCGCACACCAGGGACGCTCTCACACTGGGACAGCAGGTGGCAGCTGGGCTGCCCAGGGCCACAGGGCCCCCATCTGTGAGATGGCTACAGCAATGACCCCACTTCTCGGAGCAGGAAACGAGCCCGGGAGCGCTGCTGATTAACCCGGGCCAGGGAGACTCCCACCCAGGGGTCTTGGTCCCCACATCTGCCCCACCCACCGGCCCACCCCAGACTGAAGGCTGCCCTACCCCACCACACCCTCAAGCCCTCCCTCCGGGCTGGCCAGGCTTACGCTCGGGGGCCGGGAAGAGCCAGAGAGAGGGGAGCACCCCTCCCAACCCCAGACGCTGCCGGCTGGCCACCCCGAGCCCCCAGCTCATCCAGCAGCCCCCTCAGGAGGGGCAGAAGCGCGATGCTAGCATCGCCGACCTTACAGTGGAGGCCAAGTCAAAGGGTCGAGAGGGTGCGTGAGGACAGAGCCAAAGTCAGAGGGCAGAGGGCCTGAGCAGGGATGGAGCCAGAGTCAGAGGGAGGAGACCCTCTGAAACCAAAGTGCCTAACTCCTGATCAGAAAATGCTGTGTTCAGAGCCGCAGAACAAAGCAGGAAAACTCAGGGGACTCCTGCCCGGGGCTCATGGCACTTGGTGTTCCAGAAGGCTTCATGGTCCCCGGATCCTGCCCTCTTCCTTGGCACGGGCTCCCAGTGGGGACCGGCTGTGGCCATCCTCTCAAGACAGCCCCATAACTGGCCCACGCCCCAGTGGGCACTTTGGGGGGCCAGGCCCTGCTCTGGCACTGGCCGCATCCAGGAACCATGCAGGCAATCCCCCCACCTTGCGCCGTGCTGCCGTGCAGGCCAGGAGCAAGAAAGAGCAGGGCTTACAGGGTGTGTCAGAAAGCAGGGAAGGGATGGGACGATGGCGGCCAGGAGGGGCCACACCGGGCTGCTGAGAAGTCTTGGAGGAGGGACCGTCTGGGACATGTGGCCCAAACAGAGGGGCAGCAAAGACCAAGGTCCTGAGGCGGGAGCCGCAAGGCCACTGGAGGGCAGATGAGGCCTGGGAGGTGACAGGGTGCAGACTTCCAGGGCACTGACTTGACTCACACTGAGGACCAGCCTGCAGCACGGCCTGGGCCGGAAATGGGGGCCGCCGGGCCAACTGTTAGCAGACGCGGCGAGAGGGGGGCTGCTGGAGCTATATCGAAGGTGGACCCCGCAGGGTCGGCAAATGTGCTAAATGTGGGGAGTGAAGAAAGAGAACTCCGATGGCCTGCAGGTGCCATGCCATGGAGATGGCACGGGAGCAGCCCCGGGGAATGTTCCGGGAGCCAGGCTTTGGGGCGTCTGGTGCGTGGTGCGTTTATAATGCTTAGACTTGCCTCCCCGTGAGCATATGCACACAGGCCTTACTCAGATCAGAGCCACTGCAGACACCCCTCCTCTTGGCCCTGCCCCTGCCCTTCCCTGAAGCAGCCACCACCCCGACGTCTCCCGCCACAAGAAGCAACGTCAGAACCAGGCCGACTGGCTCGTTTGCACAGGGTCTCTCTGGCCCTGCGTTTCATAGGGAGCGTCGCCGTCATGATGCCCCATCTCACTGGGCATCGGGCGAGTTTCACTCATCCTGACTGCCGTGTGATCCATTCCGGGAATGCGCAATTATGCCCCTGTTGTACTCTTTTTAGATCTCTGGTTCAGATCCCATTCTGGGCTCTTCTAAATAAAGTGGCCATGCTCATTCCAGCGCATGTCCTTAGGGGCGCACATGTGTGCGCTGCTGTCGCGTATCCACCAGGAATGAGACGGCCGGGCCGCAGGACACACCTACGTTCATCTTGAACAGATAGCGCCAAACTTGCCTCCTGCGTGCAGAGCTGCTGTCCCCACCAGCAGTGCATGGAACGTCTCTTAAGATGCCTCACACATCTCCCATCAGATTTACTCTTAGCCATTTGGTTTTTTTATACTGTTCGGAAGGGCCTCATTTTGTAAGAGATCTTCGTATTTGTTGTCGTTCGCATACAGAGATTCTGACCTCACACAGCGGTTTTACTCAGTGCACATTCTCGTTCTGATACCTTATCTGTAGGTCCTTTCAGAGCTGATGCACACGAGATCATGTCCTTTGTGAACAAAAGGTTTTATTTCTTCCCTTTCGAACTCTTCCTGATGTGGTTTCACTTCTCTGTCTTCCTGAGCTGGCAGGGACGCTCAGCACAGTGCTGGCGTCGTGATAGCGCGGATCGTGATAGCGCGGATCTCGTTTCCTTCCTAAGAGAAAAACCTGCACCATTCCCCCATCTTGATGTTTGTTGCGGACACGTCTGTTTTTGTCGTCGCTGCTGTCGTATGTAGATTCCCTTCATCAGATTAACGAACTTACCTTCTGCTTCTAGTCCACAGAGAGTTTCTTTCATGAATAGATGGTGACATTTAACAAATGTCTTCCTTTCTGCATCCATCAAAGTTAGGGTGGGATTTTCCTGCTTTGTCCCGTTATCACAGTGAGGTACAGAACTCGATTTCCAAATGTCACACCAGACTTGAACTGCTTGACTAAATGGAATTAGACTGTGATGTGTTATCCATTTTATAGAGGTACGGGTAAATCCTAGTCGCTAAGACTTTCCTTAAGGTTTTGTATCGATGATCATAAATGAGACAGCCTGTTACCTTCTTTTTGTGATACCCTTATTTTAGTATTAAGTTATTCTTGGCTTCATCATTCCAACGGAGAAGAGTTTCCTCTTCCTCTCTCTTTTCTGGGAAGTTCGAGTAGGACCGGCAGTATGTCTCCTTTAAATGTCAGATAGCACCCACTGGGATAGCCAGATGAGTATGGAAATTTCTACCTGGGAATATTTCAAATTAAAGATCAATTTATTACTATATAAGACTAGATTGGCTACTCTCTGGTCATTTTGCTAAGTTGTGGGTTTTTTTCCAGGAATTTTTCCACCGCACTGAATTTTTTAAATACATCGGCATAATCTCTTGTCACAGTCTGTAGGCGCTGTGCCAATGTCACCCACCCTTCCCCTGAGTCTGATCATCTACGCCTTCTCTCTTATTCTCTGAATGTTCTTTGGTGGGAGCTGGGTTTCCTGGGTGCCCAGGAGCTATGTCTACCTCTCTGTCTCTCCCTCTTTCTCTCCATGCCCTCCTTCCCCAGGGGTTTAACTGGACCCTCTTCATACAATCTGTGCTGTCCTCTGTCAAAATCGAACTGCTACCCGATGAAGAAGTGGTGGTCTACGGCATCCCCTACCTGCAGAACCTTGAAGACATCATCGATGTCTACTCAGCCAGGTGAGGACCCAGGGAAGGTCCTGAGGCTTCAGCATCCCCGCCGCTGCCCCCGCCCCTGCACTTCTCACAGGAGAGGACCCCAGGGAGCATTTACTCAGGGAGTGAGGGACAGGAGCAGGTCAATGTTAGTGGCTGACAGAGCCTTAGAGAGAGATGTGAACCCTCCTCGAGGTGTCTCAAGCATCCGGGAGCAGACAGGCTGTCCTCGAGGCTTTCTCCACCACCCTGCTTGCGGCGAGCTCTCTGCTTGGCATAGAACCTGTCAACCAGGAGCCCGTAAGACCAGTAATCTCTCTAGGCATGTAGCACGGCCCGTTCCATACCCACGCTCTGCCCCCCGCCCTCAGGACCGTGCAGAACTACCTGGTCTGGCGCCTGGTGCTGGACCGCATCAGCAGCCTGAGCCAGCGATTCAAGGAGGCTCGGGCCAACTACCGCAAGGTGAGACCCGCAGAGGCAGCTCCTGCCCTGGGCTGCCATTGGCTCGCTCGGGTTAGCATACGGAGTGCCCGCTGTGGGCCAAACACCAAGGTCCACTCTGGGGTCAGAGCCACGAAAGAGCCTAACAGGGTACCTGCCCTCTGGGGGCTGTCAACAAACTGGAAGTCCGCCCCGTCAAAACAACAAGCATAAGGGCAGAAGCGACAGGACAGGGAGAGCCTCTCTGTGAAGGTGACGCTGGAGACCTTGAGGAGAGAATGACTGGGGCAGACCCCCAAGGCAGGGAACACCGCAGGGCCACGTGAGGGAAGGGAAGATGAGGTCAGGGAGAGAGATGGGGGCAGCAATCACGGGACCGATGCGTGGATTCCCCATGCCCCGAAAGTTGCCGAGGCGGTAAGAGTGGGACCCACAAGCTGGTGTCCTGCTGGCGCGGTCACTCGGGCTGCTCCGGAGGTGGAGCGGGGACAGTCAGGGCAAGCAGGGGACCCGCTGGGAAGCCCTGTGGTCTCGGTGGCTGTCCTGGGACAATGATCAGAGGGATGTGGAATCAGAGAGGAGACAGGTGCCATCACCCAGGTGGCGTGACAAGTTGGACCAGGGCATCAGCAGCAGACAGCTGAGGTACAAGTGGGGGAGGGGACAAGGAAGTCAGGGGGACTCTGGTTCCTCATTAGAGAAATGGGATGGGCAGAATTCCACCACCACGTCAGGAAAACATGGCAGAGCAGTTTGGGGCAAGGCTGGACCCCTGCTTGTCACGCTGGGTTGGAGACATGACTAACCAAGCATCCCCTCTCTGGAGATGGGAAAACTGGGGCCCGCAGAGCTGAGGGACTTGCAGCTGAGCTGGATCGGGCCCCCAGGGCCACCAGCGTCAACACGAGCCTGTGCTTTCGGGTGGGCCTGGAGTCCTTGTGGTCAGAATCTGGCCAGAGAGCCAGGCCAGGGTGGCAAGAACAGGGGCAAGGAGGCACTGGGGGCTGAGTAGGGCCCTACCACTGCCCCGGGGTAAAGGCACAACCCAGAGCCTGAGTTGGCAGCCCTCCCCCCGAAAACTGCGCGCCCGGTGCTGCCCACACCCGTGGCCGGCCCTCAGAGGGGACTCAGCTCCTCCGTGGCCCCCACTGGCTCCTGGGCTCCCCGAGGCTGAGGACAGGGAAGCAGGCGCTGGCAAAGGAGCCGTGAGCGAGCGTGAACGTGGCCGGCCGCCACAGGCGCTGTACGGCACGACCGTGGAGGAGGTGCGCTGGCGGGAGTGTGTCAGCTACGTCAACAGCAACATGGAGAGCGCCGTGGGTTCCCTCTACGTCAGGGAGGCCTTCCCCAGCGACAGCAAGGATGCGGTGGGTGCTCCGCCCCGTCCGTGGTCCATGGCCTGGGGCCAGGTGCTTCTCCCCGCAGGGACGCTGGCCCACCGTGGGGGGGAGGGCGGGGGTGTCCCAGCCCCATGTGGTGACTCCTGGCTCCCGGGGTGGGAAGCCCAGGAGCCCCCAGCTGCCTGTGTGTGCTCAGTGGTCTTGGGAGCTCACATGTGCCCAGCACCCCTCCCGTGGGGAGGCCGGAGGCCCTACCCCCAACCTTACAGGTCTGTCAGGGAAAAGGAACGGGTCCTACAGGCTGTGAGTCCAGGGGCGGGCAGGTCCCAGGCCCACCCAGGTGAAATACCGACAGCCGTGATCCCTGTCCCCATGGGGCTCATCCCTCATCCCTACCCCAATGCCACAGCAGGGACGGGGCTCTGGACCAGACCCCTGTAGAGACCCCGAAGCTGGTTGTGCAGGACAAGGGCCGTGCACTCCCCCCAGGTCAGAGAGCTCATCAACAAGGTGCGGGCGGTGTTCGTGGAGACCCTGGACGAGCTGGGCTGGATGGACGAGGCGTCCAAGAAGAAGGCCCAGGAGAAGGTGGGTGGGCGGCTGGAGGCCCGCGGACTTCCCACCAGAAGAGGGCAGCCCCAGCGTGGGGTCCCGGGGTGACCATCATCATACCCACTTCACAGATGAAGACAGCGAGGCTGGGTGTGGCTTGCCCAGAGAGAGGCTGTGGGCAGAAGCCAACTCCAGGAGACCCCCCAGCACCCCTGGGAACAGGTGTGGGTGGCCATGGCCTTGGAGCAGAAGCCTCTCTGGGCCAGTGTGACAAAGGGAAGCTGAGCCCCTCCACCCAGCCCTCGCCCATCACACCCTGGCTGCTGTCAGGCAGACCTCGGGCCTGGGGCTGAGCTGGTCCCCATCTGTCCCCATTAAACCTCCCCACAGCTGGCACGGAAGGCCCGCATCCCTGAGCCTCTTGCCCACAGGGCAGTGCAGCAAGGGCAGAGCCAGGACCCCATGGTGGGGCGGGCACAGACCGGTCCGCTGTCCTCCCTAGGCCATGCACATCCGGGAGCAGATCGGGTACCCAGACTACATCGTGGAGCAGAGGAATAGGCACCTCGACGACGAGTACTCCACTGTGCGCCCCCCCACAGCCTCCAGGACCTCCCCGTCCCCGCCCCCTCCCCAATGGGCCCTGGCCCAGTCCTGCGAACCAGAAGCCTCCCGGGCCCTGGCAGGCAGTGCCGGCATTAACCCGGCCCTTCCCTGGGTGGGCGGCTCCGCAGTCAGACGGGGAGACCCAAGCCACCAAGGGTCCCTCCCGCCCCCCGCCCCCACACCCAGAGCTCGCTGGCCTTGCACGGGCCAGCCCCACGGCCCATCCCCAGCCGCTCCTGGCCCCCTGCCCTTACCTCCGGCCGTGACCTCCCCTCTCCCATAGCTGAACTTCTCTGAGGACCAGTACTTTGAAAATGGTCTTCAGAACCTCAAAGCCGGAGCCCAGCGGAGCCTCAAGAAGCTGCGGGAGAAAGTGGACCAGAACCTGTGAGTGGGAACGGCACGTGGGAGCCCGTGGGCTGAGGACAGGGCCAGCCGGTGCGGGGAGGGCGCCGGATCTGACTCAGAGCCCACTGTGCCTTCGCTTGGGGGCTCGGGGAGGATTCGGATCTTTGGACTGCCCAGACCTCGCCCTGGCTGTGGGCAACGCTGGTCTCATGGCGCAGCCACTGTGACACGGGCCCAAAGTGACACTGAAGCCAGCAGGGGGGCTGGAGGGAGGGTTCGGAGACACGGGCTCCAGGAGACCTGTTCATCACAGCTGGATCATCGGGGCTGCCGTGGTTAACGCGTTCTACTCCCCAAACCGAAACCAGATAGGTATGTTCACGCCCTCTGACCCACTCCAGCCCCTCCTCCTGGGGCACCTCCAGCCCGTGTCCGGAAGGAGAGAACCCCTCCCCACCTGGAGGAACCTCACCCATCCCCCCAGCTGTGGGGACGTTCCTCTCTTTTGTCTGTGAACGGTGGGGGGGTCTTGAGAGGGGGCTGCACACCCCACCCCAAAGGCAGCCGAGAACCGTGGGAAGAGCCTGGATCTGCTGCGCACTGGCCCTGGCCCCTCGGCTCCGGGCCCTGACTTTCTTGTCTGGAACATGGGCCCATTTGGAGCCCTGCCTCCTGGGCCATGGGGTCCCGAGGCAGGAGCCCCAGGGGGACGCCCCAAGCTGGCCCATAGGGGGTGCGCGCGCTCAGGGCTGTTCCCCACCCTGTCCCCGAGCAGTGTTCCCCGCTGGGATTCTGCAGCCCCCTTTCTTCAGCAAGGAGCAGCCCCAGGCCCTGAACTTCGGGGGCATTGGGATGGTGATTGGGCACGAGATCACTCATGGCTTTGACGACAATGGTAGGGAAGCTGCGTGGGGGGCTCAGATCACACAGCCAAGTCTCATACCCACGCACTCCTCCCCTCTGCACCAAGCCGCAGTCCTGGGGGACTGAGGGACAGGGCCCTTGGGCCATCCAATCAAGCCCTTCAGGATTCAGATGGGGACACTGAAGCCTAGGGCACAGGAAGGACTCACCAGGTCCCCAGGGGGCCTATGGTGGCTGGACAGGTTTTGAATGGCAGGTCCCAGTTGGGCCTCTTGCTCTAGGCAGAGCCATGGAGGAGAGGGCGCAAGGGCCTGATCCTGCCCCCACCTCACCCGCTGGCCCTCCCTGGGCCTGTGACATGGAGACAGGGACACCATCAACCAGGTAGCTCGAAGCCGCAGGTCCTGCCCTGGAGCCTGACCAGCGTCATTCCAGGACAGCCGCATCCTCCAGCCTAGGGATGTGCTGACCCGACGTTCCTGCCCTGCACCATGGGCTGGGGACCCCTGCTTGGATCTAGTGGCCTATGACGGTGCACACAGGCTCCCGCTGCAGCCCAGCAAGGCTGGCTTTCCCACCGGGCTTGACCACTGGGACCTTCTGAGGGCAGCCTCTTGTCCCCCCCAGGACCACGTGCTCCCCTTGCCTGGGGTCCAGACAGCTTGGACACCCCAGCAAGGGTCTTAAACCCTGAGACCAGACAGCCAAGGCCCTGACCTTAGGGGTGGCACGGGAGACTACCCAAGCCCCCCTCCCCTCCCTGAGCAGCCCGGTGACATCGTGCTGACCTTTCAAGCAGGCCAGTGTCCTTCCGGGGCCCGCTCCCTGCTCACACGCGAGCTCTAGCTACCGGGACTCCTGGGAGCATGTGTGGGGAGGCTGGCCCCGGGCAGGGACGGCCATGTGGGCAGCCCCCCTGTGCCCGCCCAGGCCGGAACTTCGACAAGAATGGCAACATGCTGGACTGGTGGAGCAACTTCTCGGCCCAGCACTTCCGGAAGCAGTCGGAGTGCATGGTGCGCCAGTACGGGAGCTACTCCTGGGATCTGGCGGACAACCAAAATGTGAGCGAGCCCCGGCCGCGCCGCCACCTCTGGGGGGCCCGCACCCCAGCCCTGAGCCCCGGGGGGAGGCAAGGCAGCTCAGCCATCCCCCTCCCACCATCCCGGGTCCTGTGCACAGGTGAACGGCTTCAGCACGCTCGGGGAAAACATCGCCGACAACGGAGGGGTGCGGCAGGCATACAAGGTGGGTCCGAGCGGGGGCCCCTCAAGGACGGGCGCCTCGGTGAGGCAGAGACGGTGCCCCGCCCAAGCCGAGGCGTACCCCGGAACCCACCTCTATCGGTCCTGGAAGGCAGCGGGGCCCAAGGGAGCCAGCCTGGCCGCACGCAGGCACCTGGCCGTTCTGCCCACGTTTCGCTCTGACCTTAGAGGAGCCTTCGACCTCTGGGGAAGCCACTGTCCATCTCCACGTGAGACAGAGACACTCCCCACACACCCACCGGCCTCCACAGCACCCCTACCCCTGCAGCCCCAGGCCCTGGGACTCGGAAGCTCATTCCGGGTGGGTCCTGCATGGCCGTCCACCCAAGCCCAGCCAGCAGAGCCCTGAGATGACCACTAGGCCAGTTAAGAACAAGTGACCGTCCCTGGGGGAGCTCAAAGGGCCATAAGCGGCAGAAGCAGGACCTCCATCAGGAGTAGTAGGCCTTGGCGCCAGGCCTCCAGACTCCCTACGGGCTGGTGCGCCCCCAGGAGCGAGGGCAGGCCTGGGCCCAGCTCCTGTCTGGCCCCTGCAGGCTTACCTGAAGTGGACGGCAGACGGCGGCAAGGACCGGCAGCTGCCAGGGCTGGGGCTGAGCTATGACCAGCTGTTCTTCATCAGCTACGCCCAGGTAGCAGCCCCGGTGCCCCGCCACACGCCCACTGTGCCACCCGGGACCAACCGGAGGGCCTCTGCCCTGGGGTGCTTCCAGGGGTGTGGAGAGCGGGCAAGCCAGGCAGAACCAGAACTTAGACGCCTGCAAAGTTTCCTGGAGCAAAAGGGGATTGGAGCGCGAGGGCTCAGATGGAGATGGGGCTCCCTTCCCTGCACCCAAGAAGGGGCAGCCTGGGGCATGCGGGACTCCCTCGTGCCTAGAAAGAAATGAGACCACGGGCCCGGCCCTGCCATCCCAGGCCCACCCCACCAGAGCCTGGGTCCCCTCAGGGTCCCCCTTATTCCTCGGTGCCATCCCCCCAGGCCCGCCCTTCCCCCAGGCTCGCAGCCAGGCCCTTCCTGCCCCACAGGTGTGGTGCGGGTCCTACCGGCCTGAGTTTGCCATACAGTCCATCAAGACCGACGTGCACAGCCCCCTGAAGTACAGGCAAGTAGCCCCCGCCACCCGCGGGCAGACCCCCACCCCCACCCCGCACACCCAGGGAGGCTGGCTCAGGCCCCGGTCGCCCTCAGGGTGCTGGGCTCGCTGCAGAACCTGGCGGCCTTCGCGGAAGCCTTCCACTGCGCCAAGGGCACCCACATGCACCCGCAAGAGCGCTGCCGCGTCTGGTAGCCATGGGCGAGCCGCACTGCGTGCCCCACGCGCACTTGCCGCCCGAGGCCCGGCATCCCTTCCGCGCAGCCAGAGCAGCAGGAGCCGGAGCAGTGGGCGAGGCCAGCTCGCATCCCGCCCCGCGCCCCGCGCCCCGCACCCGGAGCGCAGCCGCAACCCCCCGGGAGAGCAGCACCTCCGGGGCCCTCCGCGCTGGAGGCCAGGGCCGCTGCGCCCCAGCCCCGGAGACCTGTTTAACTGTCTGCACCCACTCTCCAAAGCGTCCTTGTCAGCTGTCCATGCGCTTCAGCCTTGAGCTAAGTAAACGCTTCAAAGAAGTCAGTGGCTTTTTCTATTCAGGAGGGCCCCAGGGGCAGTCAGGGTGGCAGTCCCCCAGGCCAGAAGCACTGGCTGCTGGTGGCCTAAGTGGTGGCCTTGAGCAGAGCAGCAGCCAGGAGAGGAAGCAGCAGGGTACCATGTGGACGAGGACCACTCCTCCTGACTCGTCCCGAGGGCCCCGTGCTGTGGGCACAGCAGTGACCAGGATATCTCCAAATACTGGCCCTCTGCAGTCCCCCCTTTCAGAGGGGAGGAAGGGCTACTGAGGTTGGGAGGTGGGCCAAGGGGACTAGGGAGCCATAGCTTAAACTGAGACCAGATTTTCTGTAACTAGAGGCCACTGGAGAAGTTAAACCACACAGGGACATTGTCACCTGCCCTGGGTTTTTAAATGACCCCCAAGAGAAGGACTGAATGGGCAGGAGAGGTAAAGTGGGAGGAAGTTGGGAGGCCAGCTAGGAGGCCACTGTGGTCACCGAGGCCAGGCCAGGGAGGGACGGGAGTTGCTGAGACCGGTCTCCGGTCTGAGACCACCAGACCGGAGAGCCCCTGACAAGGGCGGCGGGGGCAGGTTTCCAATCTGGACATATTAGGCTCCAGTGCCTGCTGCACTCGCCAAGGAATGGCACGGGGGAGCCAGGTGAACCGGCTGGGCCAAGACTCCCCCTGGCCCGCCACCCCCATCAGGGGGCAAATGACCCATCCCATCAGGGAAGGTCCTTCGTATCCCTACGTCCCACTGTCCACCGTGCTCCAGCAGCTGGATGAGACCACCTCCTCCCTGGAACCCAGCAGACATGAGCACTGAGCCCGACCCCTCCAGGCCGGGCTCTCTCCTGGGGAGTTCCTGAGCCCACCCTCAGGTCCCGCATCCCGGGCCTGTCCTCAGACCCCTGACTCTCCTGTGCCACAGGCTTGACATCACCAGGGAGGCTGCAGGGGCATTTCCAGCACTCCCCACCCCCTCCCATGGATGCCTGCGGACCCCTGACCGCCCTGCTGACCGCAGGGTAACCGACAGAGATAGACGAGCCAAGGACTCGGGGCTCAGAGCCAACGAGGAAACCTAGTTTAATGCTCACTGCTGCCCTGGGACCCAGCAGAGCTTAGTGCCCCAGTCCAGCCATCCCGGGAAGACTCTTCACATCCAGCTCCCAGCATGCCCGAGCCAGCAGTGGCCTCCCGGATCCCCAGAGGCCTCGGGGGTTCATCCTGTGCACACTTTTTCGTCACACTGTGGAGCAACAGATGCCCCGTCAGGCTGGCCAGCCTTCCCGGAGTCACCGGCAGCTGGTCCCACCCACCAGCCCTCTGGGGCCCAAGTGCTGCACACTCCCCTCCATTCGGGCACAGGAGACCAGCCCCCAGGACCTCACTGATGCTGGCTATGGTCACCTGGGATGAGACCCGCCCCCCCCCCCCGCCCCCAAGGCTTAGAGGACAGGCGGCTTGTCTGCCCCGATCCCTGGGTAGACGACTGTCGTCTGGGGAGGGCTCTGCTGTGCCCACGGGTCCAGCCAGCCTGCCCCCAGCTCCCCACTGCTCTTGGCCTGTTACCCCTCTGCAGACTGGGGTGACAGTGACATCCTGGGCTGCCACAAGCGCACAATGACCTGACACCTGGCCTAACACCTGGCCACACCCAGCTCAACCCAGGGAAGGCGGGTGTTTGCAACGGGCTCTTCTCAGCAGGCAGGTCCCCCCCGCCCCCCGCCCAGGCCCAAGCTCACCTGGCGCGACTCACTGGCACAGCCCTCCGCAGAGAGGCCCAGAGCCTGCAGGATGCTCTCCTGGGGAACATAGTCGCCTGGGGACTTCTGAACGAAGTGTAGCAACACTCTGTCACCACCTACAGTGCTGACAGCAAGGGGGAGGCGGTCAGGTACCCTGCAGGCTGGGAGGACAGGGCAGCCCTCGCTGTCCATGACCCCACCTGGCTGCCCTGACCAGTGGGCAATTTTGACCCCACCCCATCCAGCTACGCCAACACTCAAAAACTGTGCCACCCCACAGAGAAGACTGCACAAGAGAAACAAAGCCGAGGAAGGGAGGAGGAGGGTCAGGGCAGGCGGCCAACTTCAGCAAGGCCTTCCCACCCCGTGGGACCAGGCACTGGCCTCTGACGCCCCTTCCCTGGCCCACCTTTGGTAACCACCAACAGCCCTCCACTCTGTAGCAGGTCCCCAGACAGGTTCCCCTGGATGCCGATAGCTTTGGCCTGGAGGGAGGGAAGCAGGTCCCGGTCAGCCCTAGAGGGAAGTCCCACCACCCCAAGTCCCACCCAGCCTTGGCTGGCACAAACCTTGAGGGCCACATCGCGCACAGGCTTCCCCAGGGCGGCTGGCACGATGCTCAAGCTGTTGTACCTGCGAAGGGACAGCTGGCTTGCCCAGGCTCTGGTTCCTCTCTGAAGCCCCAGCGTCTGTCCCCAGACTCTACAAGGTGCACAGACCAGTTCACGCAATCGAGCTTCACCTCATCTCACCAGGGACTCAGGAGCCCTGGGGCAGCGAGGCCAGCAACCGGCCAGAGCTGGAGGGCACCCAGCCCAGGGCCAGCAGGTCTGGGGCCCCACAGAAGATCTGGGGTGGGTGGCCTGGCCCCCAGGCTGGGTGAGCGGGGAGGAGGTGGCTCAGCTTGTGCCACTAATCAGGCCGAGCAACAAGCATATGACCCAGGCACTGGAGGGGCTCTGACGGCTCCGGGCCCCCTCTGCAGCCTGCCAGGGCTTGATCTTGGGTGAGAAGCCGAACCCACAGTTGTAACAGCCCTCAGGAGATAGCCCTGCAGGACCAGCTGAGCAGTGGATGCCGCCAGAGCCACATGCCCGGGAAGAGGCCAGCAGGGAGAGGGTGAGGAGGCAGTGTCCCCCACTCACCGCCTGAAGCCCAGCTCCCTGTAGAACTGCTTGCTCTCATCCAGGTAGAGCTCTGGAAAGCAAAGTCCCCAGGTGTGCACTCAGGCCCATCCACCACCTGGCCCACCCTCCTGCACCCAGCCCCCATCTGCCCTTCTTGCCCAGCCAGGACAGGGAAGAGCAGAGCAGAGGGGAGCTGAGTGTCCCCACTGCTAGAGGAGGGGTGGAGGCCCAGAGGCGACAGAGAAAGGGAGGAGCGGGACTCATCTGGACCCTGCCCTTTGGCCCAGGGCTCTGGGAGGGCAAATCCCAAGAGCCAAGGAGAGGAGACTAGCAGGGTGGGAGTGTGGGGGCAAGCAGCAGCCTTGTCCTAGCTACTCCTGCAGGCTCCTAGGAAGGTGGCGAATACCCAAGAGGCCAGCGACGCCACCAGGCCCTGCCACTGTGCCCGGCGGAAGGGGCGTCATGGTTGGGGATGCGGGTAAGGGCAGCAGGTGGAGAGCCCAGGAAAGCCGACTGGAGGTCCTGGAGCCAGAAGGGTCAGGGCTGGGCAAGGAGGGGATGACCAACGCCCTGAACGTGGGGGAGGGTCTCGAGGCAGCTGGCCGCGCGACGGTGGTAGGAGAGGAGAGCACAGGCACCTCCTGAGAAGTAGCCCCCGTCCAGGAACTCCTGCAGGCCCAGGGCCTCGGGCCCCACGCCCACCAGGCGCACGCCGTGCCGGTCCAGTAGCCCCCTGAGGCTGCTGAGGTCCCGGGCGATCCAGCGACACACCGAGCAGCCGAAGCGCCGCAGGCCGGCCACCACGCACGCCTGCTCGCGCCACAGACTCCGCAGCTCCACGGCCTGCGTGGGGTGGACAAGGGGTGCCGCTGGACCACTGCCCACGCGCGTCCGCGCCCCCAGCTCCACCGCGCAAGCCCGGCTTGCGCCCCCAGCCTGGTCACGACCCTCCCGGGACCCCGACGCCGGTCCCGATGCCCTTGCGAGGGCACACGGGCAGGTGCCAGGGTCCGGCTCTCGTCGGGCCTCACCTCCCCGGTCACCGCATGCTTCAGGACACACGCGCCCACGCGGGCGAGGTCGACTGTGCTCATGTCTTCCTGCCACCCGGCTCCCGCCGCCGCCCCGCTCCCGCCGCCGCCCCGCTCCCGGCCGGCTTGGCCACACCCCTCCCCGCAGGCCACGCCCCCAGCCCGCGACCGGGTCCCCGCCCCCGCGCGCAGCCTCTGCCGGCGCCGCCCCACCCCGCCGGGTGACCTGTTTTGCATATGCATAAGGCGATCTGCCAATGGCGTCACTGCGCTGGAGGAGCTGCGCGCACGGGCCGCGGGCACGCGGGGCGCCTGCGCACAGAGCCTCGTCCCCAGGGCGCGGCCCCGCGGGCGGCGCGGTGCTGCGGGGAGCGCGCGGGGTTCGGGTCGGGGGCTTGGGGGCGGGCGGCTTGCCGGGCAGGTCGGGGCGAGCGGAGTGAGCGTCCGCGTCGCCGCCCTGCGGGCCCGGAAGCGGCAGGGCCTAGCCTCGACCCTCGCTCTTCCTTCGGCCCGAAACCCCGGCGCACGGCCCGTTCCAGCAGGGCGTGTGCGGGCGCCCGCGGTAGCGACGGGAAACCGGCCCCGGGGCGGCGCGGGCCCGGGAACCAACCGCGCTGTGCTGCGGGCCGCGCCCTGAGAGCCCTGACACCGCTGCATCAGCCGGGTTGCCGGCGGCGGACAGACGCGGGGGACCTCGCCCAGAAAACGGCCCGGCGGACTTCCGCCCCGACCCCGGGCTGCGTTCAGCTCGCCCCCAGGTCCCAGGGGCCGCCGTGGCGCGGGCCGGGCTGCAGGCCCCAGAGGGCGGAAGCCTCGCCTGCGGTGCGGAGAGGGACCCCCGCCTTGCACATCCAGGCCCAGGAGAGGGGCTGCTGCCCCCCTGCAGGGCTGCGGATTGAAGGTGCGGGCTGGCTGGAGCGGAGGGGGCAGGCGTCCGGCCCGTCTCCCACGGACAGCATTCATGTCCCGGTCCTGAAGGCCGGAGGAGCGGAGAGAAGGAGACCACCGGGAAGGAAGGATCCGGGGCGGCCCACAGCTCCAGAGCCCGCGAGTGCAGCCCCCCCAGGCCAGGGACGGTGCTGTGGGGAGGGGGCTGCCACCCCTGGGGAGCGGGGACCCCACAACGGAGGCAGCCAGTTTCAGGGACACCCCTAGAAGGAGGAGCGTGAGGTCGAGGACTCCTGTCCTGCGTCCCTTGCATCTCTCTCTAGTGCTCCTGGCGCTGGAGCTTCAAGGAGGCTGCAGGCCAAGGAGGAGACCGGGTTTGCCGCCCTAGGCCCGGCTCCCCTGAGCAGGGACGGGGCCGGGCAGCTGAGGGACAGCGACAAAGCCGCGGGCCCATGGGTGTCCTCAGAGACTTAACTTTACCAAGGCGACTGGAGGCCTGGCAGTGGGCCTGGGGCTTTTACTGAGTGATGAGCAGGAGAACGCAGCCCCTGCCCCTGGGGTCCTCGCAGCCACCCCCAGAGCCCCGGCCTCTCCGACTGGGTGGGCCTCAGCATGCCCATCGCAGAGGTGGGGGTCTCACCCACGGGCCGAGTCCCAGGTCAGAGTCCCACAGGAGCGCGTCCCCCCTGCACGCCTCGCTCCGGGATGCGGCTCATTGTTTCAGAAGGACCGGAGGTGCTCACGGGACTCCTCCTCCCTCCCAGCGGGCATGGGGTCATCCTCGGCTTGCTGGGCGACAGCCCGTGTGCCCCGAGAGCATGAGGCATGTGCCCTGGCCTCTTTGAGCAAAGAGGGGCAGGTCCAGACCCTCTCCAAGGGTCGCCCTGCTCAACTAGCTCAACCCAGTACCCCCACGACAGACGTCTCGACGATCTGCAGACGCCCTGCCCCCAGCCTCGCTGGTCCCCGGCCACCCGGCAGAGGGAAGGTCCCCACGAAGGGTCCCGGCAGGACCCGCGGGCCACTCACGGGCCACGAAGCCCCCCC
>ML109398.1:0-47980 GCA_003697995.1 Taxidea taxus jeffersonii | reverse complement strand
GGTAGTAGCAGTAGCCCAGCAGCGACAGACCGGCGCGGCTCCTCGGGGTCCGCTGGAGCTCGCGTCCCAGCAGCTGCACCGCCTCTGCGTAGCGCGAGTCGCGGATGAGGCGGTACACGACCGCTGTGAACTCCCCATCCGGGATGTGCGCGCCGCTGAGCCCGGCCATAACTGCTGGGTGGTGGCGCGTGCTGGTTACCACGGCAACGAGCCCGCCGGAAGCGGAAGACTGCTTGTTGAGATTACTTTGTAACGGAATAAACCCGTTAGGAATAAAAAGTAATCAATGAAGTTAATCTTTGCATTATTAAACCTGTCCTCGAAGACTTCATGTTGCTAAGGCCGTTAGTCACACAAGACTGAACAAACACTGCCGGGTAGCTCAGAGATGAAAACTCCACTTCCCGGCATGCACCACTCTAGTCGTGGCGTAGCCGGAACGTGGCCGCACTGCATGCTGGGTGCGTAGTCTCGCGGGACCAACTCACAGGAAGGGGAGATGAGGTTTCTGTACCCTTTCCCCCTATAGTTAAGAAGATCGCTGGCTGCTGGTTCTATGATTTCGGCGTCTGGCAGTGGGGAAGGAGGGGTTATGGTGTGAAATCCTTTGCTGTTTAAGCCTTTTTTATTGTGCAGTGCATTCAAACGGTATCGGTTCGTGTTCCGTGTGTAAATTAGCGGGAAGGAAAAGGTGGACTGTCTCCTTGGAATTGCGCTGTAATTAGAGTAGGTTCTTTTTTAAAGCTGCCTGGAGGGCATGCTTTCTAGGGAGGTAATACGGAGAGACCAAAAGTCTTTATCTTTATTGTTTTCACAGATGACGGTAGGAAATGGTTCTTTATTTGGTATTGTGAGACGCTAAATTTTTAGATTCAAGTGTCTCCAGTCCCCTTATTTTTCATAAACAATTATTAGCAGATGGCTGCGTTTAAACTTGGCTGCATCCTGCCCTGGTCCTCTGGCTTTCACTGCAAAAAGAAACCATTCTCCCTTGATCTACCTAGATCACTGGTCTTCTATCGTTTGCATTGGTCTGTGTAGTCCCTAAGATAAACGGTGTCCGAATAAAAGCATGTGTTTGCTGTTTGATTAAAGACTTAAGTGCAAGCCCTTTATCTTCCTCCTTTATAGTTTTGCTGCCCATGCACCTTACCTGTATGTAAATTTGAGACCCGACATCAGCCATCTTGTATTATTAGGCCGTTCATGTACATTTTTTCTGACCTTAATAACCACTTCATATTCTTTATATTACAGATGAAGAATCTGTGTGCTGGAAAGATTTAAGGTATTTGCTTAAGACCACACAGGTAGGTAGTTAGCAGCTGTACCGTGATACCCAACATCTAGTTTCAGTAGGTAATAGTAACTGATAAATAACTCATTCTGTATATCCCACATAGATGAGTTTGTAAGAGCCCAGTGTTTGTGGCCAGTTTGTAGAATGGAAGATTAGTGTGATTTTCCTCCATTCAGCCAACCGACGTAGTGTGGGCAGTAGAAATTTGAACTTCCAGATTTGAATGGCAGCTGTGAGCGGATGTTAGGACTTAATTAGTGGGTGGGGTGGTATAGCTTCTAGTCACCTGGTCTATCTAGGAGGACAAGTGTGTGATTGTCCATATCAGAAAACAGCTGAATTTTGTACTTACTCTTTTTTCTTGCTGAGAAATTGACAGAGCTGTGAAGTTCTGAGTGGGATCAGAAAAGGAACTTATCACTGCATGAATACCAAGACATTTCAGAGGATTGAGTGGGGTTTCTTGCACACCTAAGATAACCGGAGAAAACAGGCAATGAGAACAACTATAACTTTACTCAGAGACTTCTTTCAACCTAACCTCTGGGTTGCACCCTTTAAGGGCTTTCAACTCAGCAGGTATGTGAGTTGGTAGAGGCTGATTAGTGCTGCCTGATAACTGAGGTGTGGAAGGATCTTCACCTTTATGGCTGCCTGACTACATTTGTCCCTTGGAAATTCGGGCTCAATATTTTAAAATCCTTTTGTGTGAACTGTTACTTTGGGTACATTACTATTAAATCAAGGTAAGACAACAGAACATAGAAATGGGAAACTATCTTTTTATCTTCAGTCTGTCAGTCTTTCAGAATTGTATTTGTATCATGTAAAGCATTCATCTTCCAATGGCTTCTTGGAAATGGATGAAAAATAGAAGGACTCTCTGCTGTCTCTCAAATTTCCCTGATCCCTTCAGGCATCAGTTGGGGTCCCCTCTTTGTTTGGTACCTGTTTGTGGGTGTGGCAGCTGATGGGGGCAAGAGGGAGGCTGCTCTGTGTCTTTCCCCTTATTTCATGTGCTGCCGCTCCCAAGGCCTGGCTTGCAAAAAGCAAGACATTCAGTTTAGACAGATGGAGGGCAGGGTCATTTTCAAAATGAAATGAGTGCACAAATCACACTGTGAAATTGGCATGACCATGACTGCTGCTGTGATAGACTGACTTTTATTTAGTCTCTGATAGGCAGTTGGGGAATACATTAGGTTTTTTGGGGGGGAGGGTGAAAGAAGGCCCATTAATTAATGATAGAAATTCTGGAAAGCAATAAATGGGATGGAATATTATAAAATGTCATAAAGGCTCATTTTGTTTCCAACAGAATCTTGAAAACTAGAGCATGTATCAAAAAGTAAATGCATCATACCATTCCTAGCAATAAGAAAGCATTTGGTGGTTGCAGTAGAATGATTTAGTGCTTTATTCAAAGAAACTAGGCGTTGAGGAAATGGTGTTGGACTTGATGGCTTTTGCTGCATAAGGGAGGATGCATGTTTACCATGTAGAAAATTTCCATTCAGGCAAAATGTGTAGGAGCCAAAAGCATGACGTTTAGTTCTTCATATGCTTATGTTTCTGCCTGCAAAACTGTGAGATGATCAAATCCTGTTCTATATGTATGTGTAATCTATTTGGCATTGTAAAACAGTCGGAAGGTATGATTTCATATTTATCCTGCGAATGTGATCCTTTCCCATTGGTAAAGTGGTCATTTCTGAATATCTCAACTACCACAGCTGTGGGCAGACATCTTCCTTGACAATGGAAGACCTTCTGCAAAACCATTTGCCAGTTCTTTCTTTATCCCTCTCATTGCAGGCCATTTTCTTCAGGATGTCCAGTTTTAGGAGCTCAGTTACCTTGCTTCCTCTCATCAATAAACAGGGAAAAAGAATAAATCAGTGCCAAATTGGTAATGTAGTTGACTTTTAGGAGCATCTGTTCGATCTTTTAACACTTTTAGAAAGGTCGTATACCAGATCAACACTTGGGGACATTTATGCTCAGATAGTAAGCCGCTGGACCTCATTATGAACTCTCTTTTTGCTGGTAGTTTCAGCTTTATTAATATTTTAATTAGATTTCCTTCTTAGATATACCTTGGGTGTTTTATTTTTTAAACAAGTAGCTTACATTTGGGTGCTTACAGTGTTATTATGTAAATTAATTTATGAGGGAGCCTACTAGCATTCTGGTTTATAAATAGAATTAGTAGAGAAGGCACAACTGTGGATCCGGACATTTAAAGAAAGCAGTCAACCATCTAGAGAAAGAGCTACTCTAAGCCTCGTGTTTACGCAGTACCTTCTATACCAGGACCAGGTCCTGCTTTGCCTAACTCCCCTCATGAATCCTCACAGCCTCCTGTGCATTAGGTGACTCATGGTTGGCCCCATGGAAAATCATGGGCAAAGCGCAAAAAGAAGCCTGTGGTGGCTGCAGCCCGCTTGCAGGACCTGGCGATTGCTTCGGTGGGCCGGGAGGAGCCACACTGCCCCTTTTCCCTTGCTCCCCCTGGGCGCCTCCTCTCCAGTCATTTGAATGGGCTTTGGATCATTTGCTGCAGTTTGTTCTAATAGAACAGGCACAATGGTGTAAGAATTTTAAAGTTTAAGCACCGGAGCCGTTGTGTAATTGTATGGCGTCAGTGTGGCTGGCAGCCCTGCATTGATGTGATCCCCTTGTGTAATTGCCCATGCAAATTCGAGCAATCTGTAACGGACACAGGACACAGGAGCCCCCGTTCGGGCTGCAGATTTTTCTCCCTCCAGAAAATCGTCAGTCGTCAGTAATTCGGAGAACCTTTTGTCATCTTTAAAATGCTCCACGAACAGGACGGGTCTCAGTATCCCTCTCATATGGGCAAACATCACAGATCGGGACAAGGTCAATGCGCTAAATTGACAGTCAAAATTTAAATTGTCGCTATTTGGATGCATGCTTGCCTCTTTCAGCCTTTAAATCACCCTTCTTGGGAGAGAAAGATTATTCCAGAGACTTCATTAAACGTTAAGCATTTTATTAAAAACAGAGATATTTAGGTCTCTTAAAGCGGGCTGTCTCAAACTCATGAACTGGTTGCTTGGGAAATGGCCACGCCAGTCTGCAAGGTAGTGTTCTTACAGTGCAACATCAGCCCGGCAAATGTGCACAAAGGGAGTGACTCCAGACAACTCAGCTGAAGATGTATTTCCCTTCTTTTGTGTAGAATAATAATAATAAGGAAGCAAATCCAAAGGGGATCCTTTTTAGATTGTTGTATATCAAAATAAAATGGCAAAAGCAGTTTTCTCCCACGGAAATGAGACTTAACAAAACCTAGTCTCTTATTTCCATAGTATGCTGTTTCTTTAATCTCTCTCCCCACCCTTTCTCTCTCCCTTTCTCTCTCGCTCTTTCTCTTCTTTCTTAATTCTTCTAAAGATGATTTGATCTAAATCTGAAGAAAACAAATGGAGATTCTAACACACACATATATACACACAGAAAGTGAACACAAAGATAGATGATAGCTTCAAATAGCACATTTTTGGATACAGCGAATACTTCATTTACTTAATAAACGTATTTCTGTACCAGTGTATACCTTGGGCAACATTGGTATAGATATGCCCTGCAGATAAACAGCTGATCTTTAGCCCTGTTGAGAGATGTGCCAAATGTGCAAGAACATTCAGAATTAAAGAAGATGTAACCCCAGATTAGTAGCTGAGGAAAAGAGAGTAACACAAACCAGTGTGAGCAGGACACCAGGCAGTGCTGAGCCGTGTGCTGCTCATGACAGTCCCCGGACACGCTTCATTTTGTTTCTGCCGTCTCTGTCTGGGATTCTGACTGCTCACTTAGGCAATTCTGGCCTTCTCCTAGCCAGGCTCAACCTTTACATTTCCTGCTGTGTTTGAGTTTGGGGAGTTCTTGACAGCAAGCGGCAGAACAACTGTTTCAGAGACTGTTAACGTTGAAGCAGGTAATGAAACCTCCGTGCGCCGGTGTGGCCCAAGTTTTTAGGGGCCCAAATTAGGTTTTGTTCTGTTTAATGAGTCCTCTTTGAGGTGTTTTTTTTTTTTTATCCAGCCCAGACATTCTTCTTTAGATTTAAATCTTCCCTGCTTGAAGGGAGTTGTTTCACACTATTTCTGGGGCCAAGACTATATTTTATCTTTCTGCAATTCATTAAGAGTGCGCAGGAGAAATGGATTTTAAAATAATTGTACCGCAAAGTAAATTGAGCAGACTCTGTTTAATGACCTAAGGTGAGTGGATAAAGTATGATAAATCTCGATACATGATAAAAGCAACTGAATTCCTGTAGCATTAATATTAGATAATATTATTATGCTAACAAAATTTTAAAGATTATTTCTAACCCAACCCAATGTGTATACAAATATAAAATACCTGGAAATGTGTAGACCTCTCAGATCTTAGAAATAAGAAACACATGCAATTTTAATTTCATCTGACTCACTTAATAAATTGACTTCTAAATTAAAGTGACTGCCATTTATAGGACATCTAGGTATGAGATAATCTAAAATTGTCCTTTACAAAGTAAAAGGGTATATTTTTAAAGAAATTGTACCGATGACCATATCTTTCAGGATCACTAGAGGCAGGCTCTGATGTATCTGTGGTAAGGGTGTTTTATATCTATCTCATGAATGTAACTTTTAGTTTTGTCTTTAGAAGATGACCTCTCTAGGTTTGTTCCCATTTTATTTGAGAAGTGTAAGACCATTATGTGGAAAACATTTAAAAAAATACAGCTTGGTCCTCTGGTGTGGAAATGAACTGAATAAGAGCCAGCGCTTTTATTTTGCAGGTGGGAAACCCAAGACCTGGAGAGTCCCAAGAGAATAGGTCCAGCTGGTGGCCAAGGGGGTGGCCATGGGGGTCTCCATCAGCTGAGCTTTGCCTGGTGCCCTTTTGAGTTTGCACACTGTCCCCCCTGGCCAGGATCACAAGCTACATGATAGGCATGTATTATGTACATTTTGACTAATAAGCAAATAAATAGCATGTCTGAAAAAATACATCAGGCAGAGAAAGTAGGATGAAGTCATTACAACCATTAATGGCCAAGAGACCGAAGGAAGCGAACATCATCTGGTCAGTTGAAGGTTTTATAAGAAGGCTCACATTTTAAATGCCTTCCTCCAGTAGGAAATAAACACTGATAATACAGACTGAGAGAATTTCTGTGTATTGCAGAAAAGCAGAGTATATAGATAACCACGCATACCTCACAGTCTTGGGAAATTATGCATTATTTAGGAAAGGGATTAAAAATATCTCCAACTTGCAAGTGTTCAACCTCTCACCCCGGGGGTTTCGCAGGGAGGGCGCTGCTGTCCTTTTCCACTCCTTCATGGTCTCTGAGGAACAGACCCATGGCATTAGTCAGCAGTTCCTGAATTTTGACCCACAATAGGAAAGATACCTCAAGACAGGAAAAATAGATGGAGGCAATTACAAACAGCTACTTGATTGATGGTTGACATTGTCAGGGCTCCAGTGTATGGCAGATTGCGATGGTGTTGAGCTCCCCTTGCTACCAGTGGCTGTTGCTATTGGCAACCGTGCAGTGAAGCCAATAAAAAGGCAAGAAAATGAGAGGAAAGCTCAACCTTCGTGGAAGCCGTAGGGTTTATGCTATAAATTATGTTCCCCTTAGCAATATGTAGCATCAACGTTCAGGGCGGCCACAGTACCCCCAGCCGCCTGCAGTCTCCGTCGGACCCTGGGTCTAGTTTTATCATAAAGCACATGCTTTAAAATTTTGCTCTAGATAGACTGGCATCCGTCTGTCGGGGCTATTTATTTATTTATTGTTGGGGATGATAACAGATGTGGGCTTGTCTCTGCCTCACGCGGACTGATTTTCAATTCCCGCTTGTGATATAAACACGATGTGGCAATAGCTGAAAACACCTGCCGTGCTTCTGAGCGGCAGACACCCCGACCAGGGTCTGTCCCCAACTCCGCCCCCCGCTTTGTTCCTCACCTGAAGGAGGCGAGACAGCATGGCAGAAGCTATTTTCCTTTATAGCAGAGTGATTCAGAAAACTGGCTTAATAAAATCCATAAATCTGAACAACGCCCTCTTACCTGCTCTGCAGAGGCAATTTCCCCTGCACTCATTTTCTCCCCCCCCCCCCCCCACTCCCCCAGCCTTCCCTGCAGAGGCAGCTGTGAAGGGAGCTAGGAACCTTATTGTTCAGGCTCCCACTCCCTCCTTCTCTCTTTGGCCAAACCCCCCTCCAGTGTCTCTCTTTACTAAGCAATTGATGGCAGGATTCTGCATCCTCATATGGGTGGGGGTTGGTTAGAAGCGCCATTTTTCTTTGTTTGGATTGACGTTTACTTTGCTTTTGGCGGTCCTCTTACCGGCTGCCTCGGCATCTTTTCTTGTTTGGGTGTCTTTTGCTTTTCATCCTCATCTTCGTTGCCTCCCCTCCCCCTTTGCCTGGTTTATAATTTTCTGTTACTTTACTTCTCTGGGGGAAACAGTGCTCTTTGAGGAACATAGCCCCTATATCTTTAATACTCGAGGAGTCAAGTTAGTAACTGATATTGACCAGCAACAACAACAAAAATGGTGAACTTAGGATTTTCCAGAGCTGGACTTCAAGGTACATCTAGTCCAGGAATCTTCCAACTCCTCAGAGCTCCTTCATGGACCACATCATGTGTAGTCAAAGAGGGGGGGATTTACAGGGGTTCTGGATCCCCCAACCTGGGTCAAGCAGAGAATTTCAGCTATTAAATGTTTTATATCTTGGCCATTCCTCATTAAGATTTATTTGCACAAAGAGTTCTGAGGTTAAAATATATTTGAAAATCTTTTCCTAGTGTAATCTCATTTGACAAATGAAACAGGCTGGGAGAAGTTAGGTGACTTGTCAACAGTCACCCAATCAATCCTGCCAAAGCCAGGGTAGGAAGTCTCCCTTCTAGTCCAGTGTTCTTTGGATGAATCAAACCATGTCCTCAATCTCTCAGGTAAAATGGGGAGCAAAGGAGTTTGCTCCCCATAAGTGGTCATTGCATCAATTTAATATCATTTATTTTAATTATAAACTTAGTTTCCTAGACAACATTTGTCTTCTGGCCAGACTGTTATCTCTTCACTTTTCAAGCATTATTTCTTACACTTAAGGAAAAATAAAAAACTGGGGACCGCTGCATTTGGCTTTAGGTTGGTTTTGGTGGGAACCTTACATGGTATACAAAGATTTATCCCTAAGAGAGCTCAGGGTAGTCACTGATCATTCTCCGTGTTTCTATGTCTGTAAAATGTCTCTGCTATTGGGAATAGTTCCTAAGTATTCATGTGTTACTTGTGCTAAATCCAGCTATGGACTTCCTTTCATCCCCCCTTTAATTAAAGTCTATTACCCCATTCCTTCTGGGAGAAGACTTGGTCTACATCGAAGGTTTAATTTTAAAAACTGAAAAAGCTGACCGCAATTTCAATGCAGTGTTATGAATGTTGTATAAACACCAGTGACACAAACACATCTGTTGTCTCCCTACTATGGGCCTTTTTAGGGGAAAACTAGGAATGATTGGTATTTGTAAGGAGACTATAGTTTATCTCTTAAGGAGGCAATTATAGTTTATCTCTTAGGCAATTCTAAAGGCTCTGATCCATCATTAAGAAGCTTTAGGATAAAAATAAGACACCGCTACAGAATACAAAGGGGGATTCTCAGGATAAAAGAGGGCTCAGGAGAGGATGCAAAGGCAGGCCTCGCTTAGCCTGGAACAAATGAAGGGTGAGCTAGGAAGTGAAGCAGCGCTAAGGGTGTCCTCACTGCTCTGGGCTCCCTGGGCTGGGAGGGACCGCGGCCGGCTGCGCTCAGGTGCGGGCTCCTCTGCCCAGCGGCCCCGTCTCAGTCTCAGCCCCTGGATGTTCGGCAGGGAAAGCTGAGGGCGCGCTCCCTCCCCACCTGCTGCTCCATCCCTCCCATTGTGCTCTCCTCTGCTGACCGCACGTCTAAGTAAAAGCCCAGGCGAGCTTCCCCGCGCAAACTGAGACTCTGTCCGCTGGAGCTAAAAGCAACAAAGGGATGCTGTGGACTGGACAAAGCCGGCCCGTCAAGACAGGCATTTTGCCATGACACCGAAGCTGGACGGTTAGTTTCTGTCTTCCCCTGCGGCCAGCGTGAGGCTGGAGGAGGAGGGAGAGGCAGCGGACGCCAGCAGCCTTTTCTGGTGCAGCTCTTCCCACTTTCTTCTGTTCGCGGCCACGGAATCCAGCATCGGCTTCAGTTTCACATTGACCTTCACCAGCGCCTGAAATAAAACAAAAAACAGGTGGAGGAGAAGAACCCAAGTCACTGACATGATTTTCCAGCTTTCACTGTTGAGGACAATGGAAACTGGCTGTAAGAAATGAGAGGTGAGGGGCGCCTGGGTGGCTCAGTGGGTTAAAGCCTCTGCCTTCAGCTCGGGTCATGATCCCAGAGCCCTGAGCTCGAGCTCGAGCTCGAGCCCCAGCCCCGCATCAGACGCTCTGCTCAGCAGGGAGCCTGCTTCCCCCTCTCTGCCTGCCTCTCTGCCTACTTGTGATCTCTGTCTGTCAAATAAATAAATAAAATCTTTAAAAAAAAAAAAAAGAAATGAGAGGTGGTAATTATTTTGGTAAACAAGAGCTACTTACAAGAAGCAAATACGCACGTGACACCATTGTGTTACATTAATAGAACCCAGACAAGACACAAAATATCCAGCTCACACATTATTACTAATATGTCTATTGTTGCCTGCCACAGAGACCTCCAGATCTCAATAGACCATGAACTTCAGTTTTGACCAAGATATACCTTCCATTTGCTTCACCACGGATGGTTCTGGGTGGACTCACCTGAATAAGAAAGGCCAGGTAACGTCCTGAAAGAAGAGAAGTTGCTCATTTTTCACGCCGAGGATCTGGGAGCTGCGCTAAATGTACAGATGTGGATGTGAACATGGAGATGGATGTGCAAGAAGGGAGACAGGAATGGGGAGGTGAGGGCGGGGTGCCGCAGAGGGGAGGAGGGAATAGGACACGCAGGCTGAGGCTAGAGGCCAACCCAGGATTCAGGGTCTTATTTGCAGGAGACTCTCCTAAATATTTTCTCCCTTACTCAATTTTGCTACTAAAAAAAAAAAAGGGTCCCCTATTCCCTAATGGTATAAACTTCCAGCTTCACAAAACTTGGATGGCCTCTGTCATGGAACAAAGCAATGAATAAAACAAGGTTCCTGGAGCTGTGGGTGTGTTAACCCATGGAAAGGGAGTGTTCCTGTCCAATGCCTTGGGTCTTCATGCTGTGGCCATGGATGATCCCCTTGCTCCATGAAGACACCTTGCCGGTGTGTCCCATCAGTCCCAAGGGAAAGGGAAACAAAGCCACTGCGATGTCAACAAACCTCCAGAACAGCCTTCTTCAAGCAGGACGTGTGGTTAGGGGTTGGTCACAGTAAAGCCTCCCAAAAGAGGAAAGACTAGCCCTTCGTGTAGAGGGTGTCCTTCCCTAACACAACTGCAAATCAACAGTTAGCCCTGATCTATCTCCTCAGATAGCCCTTACTCCAGGATAGGAGTTAAATGCAACTGGATGTTAGTTAAGTGGCTGTTGAAAAGCCCAGAAGCAACCAGGGATCCTACCGAGCTGTGAGCCCTCCAAACTAGCTGAACTGGGGTCCCTTCACAAGGATGTCTCTTAAACGGAGCATATTCTCTCTCTTGAAAGTGGTCTTTGTCACACCAGCCACCATTCAATTCTAAATTAGATTTATTAGCCATTCCATACAAAAATAAAACATAGCGACATAATAACTCAGGTAGTGATCAAATCCCCTTTATTTTCATGAGAAAAATGCAGGTTATTGCTTTCTGCTCAATGCACAGTGTTTTTATTTGGACAGTAGCGTGGGTAGCAATGAATGCCACGGTTTTATTTAGTATAGTTTGGCACTGGCTCCTCTTCACTCTGATCAAGCCTTTTAATTAAACTGACTACTATAATTCCTATGGAAATTAGTGTTTATGTTATTTTCCTGCTACAAAAGCATTTCTCTAGAACTTTTTTTTTTAATCCCAGGAGCACAAATTGGAATTTTTTTCTGCCTGAAATGTAATTAAAAACTCATTTGATTACTATATTTCTGGCTCTGTTTTACTTATTAAATTCCTGTAATCAGTTTTCTTTTATGAAGCTGCTGGGAAATGATCTCAAAAACAACACATTTTTCTCTTCCTTGGCAGGTTCCCGAGCATTTACTAAATTACATTCATAGCACCTGCCCACGATTCGAATTACTCCACCAATTTATTCCTTAAACCATTTAAGTTTATTTGGCTTAGCCCCAAACGGAGATTTCTTTCCTTTATCCAGCTCTTTGTTCTCTCTCTTGCTACCTTTGCAGTGAATAAAAAAAAAAAAAAAAAAATTCCGGGGTTGGGGGAGCAGAACATATTTCTCAGAAATCCTTCTCTTTCACAGTCTCTTTAATTAAACACAGAATTGTCATAGTAGAATATCATTTTCCCCTGGCAAGTGCTGGTCAAGGCAAAGGTAGCAAAAGTCCCATCCTGTGCCATCAGTAAGGGAATTGCTCCTACTATTCAGAAAGACTTGGATAGTCCTAAAACTTCTGATCAGTGAGTGATGCCTGATGAGTTCTGTGAAAGTGCTACTCATTTGCAAGTCTTGTCTGACTTGTCTTTCACTTCGCAAGAGAGAGGGGACAGTTAACACCTGTCTAGTCGCTCTCCATATAGATGCAAAGGGACTCTAAAGGTTAGATACTTGTTGCCATCCACCCTGGGATGTTGAATCTCCTCTGTGGCATCCCTGCCGTGTGAACCTCAGTGTTTACACATGCCTAGAGACGGTAAACTCACTACCTTTCAGGTGGTTCTGATTTTAGCCTATTCCTTATATTGAACTGAAATGTATATCCTTGTAACTTCTACCTAATGGCCCTTTGAGCCCGAATCTGCTTGAGCACCGTAGGACTGATGACTCATGTGCTGCTCCAAGTGTAGGTCAGGGTTGAGACTGACCTAAAACCCCAACTTTGGATGTTCTGTTTACTGTCCCTTGGGGCAACTCTCTGGTTCACGGAGGGGTTCCCAAGCTCACACCAGCTCCCCTGGCCCACTGCAGACAGCACCTTGGATGCTTGCCCACTCCGGGCCATAGCCCTGGGCATCCATCATCCCAGTGGCTGAGGGACCCACTTGCTTCCTGATTCCATTCACTCTGTTGTTGAGTCCCCTTGTGACCAGCCAGGTACGATTTATTCCACATTTTATTTATGCTTTGAATAAGTAATACATTCCCATAGTTCAATGTATACAAAGGGTAAAAAAGGTACAATGTAAATCTCCCTTCATCCCTGCCTCAGACACTTAGTTTCTTTCCCTAGAGACAACGATAGTTATCAATTTCTTGGGTATCCTGCAAGAAGCCTTTTCTGCATATGTAAGCACATACAAAAAATACATACACATAAATAATATGTGTATGACATGTATATGCATATATATAATACATTATATGTGTATGTGTATAATTAAGTTGATTTCCCCTACCATTTTGGAGGTTTCTCTCAGAGATGCAGTGAAATCAAAACTTTGTGGAACAAAATTACTATGATGCTTGAGTGAGTCCAAATGTACTGTGTAGAAATTAGCACTTGGGAGTATACAGAGAGGAGAGGGACCGAATTCTAATTTTCTATTGCTACAACACTGAGAGTTTCTTCTGCAGAGCTTAATCTCTTGCGAATCCCATCTATTCTCATTTTCCTCTGAAAAACCGTGATTTTCACTTCTAGAAGTTTGATTTGGTTGGTTTTTTTTTATATCTTCCATCACTCGGCTTATCATGCTTGATCTTTTCTCCACCCCTCTGCACATATAAAACATAAATAAATGTCTTAATGTCCTTCTCTATTGATTCCATGATCTGTATCATTTCTGAGTCTGTATTGATTGATTTTTTTTCCTCATTATTATGGGCCAAGTTTTCTTGCTTCTTTGCATCCCTGTTTATTCTTGACTGGGTATCAGCCATTGTGAATTTTTTTGTACTGGATTTTTATTTAATCTATTTATTTATTTTTGCATTTCTTTAAACATTTTTCGGTTTTGTTCTGGAATGCGGTTAGGTGACTTGGAAATAATTTGGTCCTTTTGAGGCTCACTTTTAAGCTTTGCTAGGTTGGTCCAGAGCAGCCTTTAGGCTAGGGTTAATCAGGGACCACTACTGAGACAATAATCTTCTGAGAACTATAGCCGGTACCTCATACATTTCCAGGGTTTTCTCTCACATTCTGGCTGGTGGGAGCATGGACTGCTCCTCAGCCTGTGTGAGCTCTGAGCATTGTTCTACTTGTTCCTTTTTACTGTTTTTTTCTCCCCCTTCAGCCTTAGCACCCTCCCCACATGCACGTGGTGAACAGCACTTAAGATGGCTCTCAGATCTCTGGAGCTCTCTTCCTCTCCCTCTCTCTCTGCCTCTGGTAGATTCTCTGGTCCTCTTCCCTGGGAACTCCAACCTCCTTGGCCTCCCCAGATTACAGGCTCTGCCTTCCCAGCTCAGTAAGAGGCCAGAGCCCTGCCTCAGTTTCCCTCCCTGTGCCACAGCCTGGAAGCTGTCTCCAGCAGTGAGCAAAGACTCACCTGCTCACCAGGCCTCACTTCATTCGCCCCCCTCTCTCAGGAATCACAATATTGTACTGCATGCTGCCTGTGTCCACTGTCTGTAAACTGTTGTTTCATGCTTTTCCCCTTGTCACTCCCTCATGGCCAGCAGTGGAAGTCCCTTATCAGTGGTTTTAAACAGCTGTTTTGGGAGCTAGCCTGTGAGCTCCCACGGAGAGTGGAAATAGGGCCTTTCATCTTTGTGTCTGTAGCTCCTACTGCAGCGGCCCTGCGGAACAAGAGCCTTTCCTCTCCTCTGCCCCCAGAGCAGTGACAGGAAGAAGGGGTGAGGCTAAGACAGCTGCCGGTGGCTGAGAGTGGGGTCAGGACGTTCTGACCTGCTGCAGAATGCTGCTATAAAAACAATCCCAGAATGACCCTCCTGGGAAATGAATATAGTATTCTCTCCTATTACCGTTATTCCTGAGACCATGTTTTTTTAAATCAGCTCACCAAGCTGCTAGGACTCAGAGTCTGGCCCTGCTTTTCCCTGTTTCCACGTTGGCTATCATCTAGCCTGGTGTGTGCTTATTAGCTGACGGCAGTCACTTCTTAGAACTCAACTGCTCCGTAGACGGGGCAAACGCGGGACAAAGGGATAAACAAAGAGAAAGCCACGTTCTTAGTACTCCTCTACTCTGTTGTTGGAAGGGGGCGTAAAGGTACACCAGCAAATTAAAACCACATTTGTCTTTGAACTTGAAAATGTCCAACTCTGTCATTAATATCTTTTCAAAACTTTGAGGGAGTTGGGGAGCCTGGGTGGCCAAGTTGTTAAGCGTCTGCCTTCAGCTCAGGTCATGATCCCAGGGTCCTGGAATTGAGCTCTGCATCGGGCTCCCTGCTCATCGGGAAGCCTGCTTCTCCCTCACCCACTCTCCCTGCTTTGTGTTCCCTCTCGCTGTGTGTCTGTCAAATAAATAAATAAAATCTTAAAACAAACAAACAAACAAACAAAAACTTTGAGGGAGTTATCTGAGCTGGCTATTCATTTATTTTTTTAAAAAGGCCAAAGAGAGAAGACGGTTTTCACTTCCTATGGTTGAATTCTATAATTCCAGAATGCTGGCAATAAGATTTAGTATTTTCTGTCTTCCCTCATCCCCACCTTACCCAAAAGAAATAATCAGAAACTAAGAGGTACAATACATGGTGAAAAGAATGAATTTGAAGTATTTCTTCGGGGTGCCTGAGTGGCTCAGTGGGTTAAATGTCTGCCTCTCGATCAGGTCTTGATCCCAGGACCCGGGGATGGAGTCCCGTGTCAGGCTCTTTTTTTAGCGGGGAGTCTGCTTCTCCCTCTCCCTCTGCCCCTCCCCCATGCTTGTGCTCTCTTGCTCTCTCAAATAAATTAAAAAAGATAAAATAAAAAATAAAGTATTTCTTTAATATCAATTTCTTGATAAAATATAAAATTAGGGGACGCCTGGGTGGCTCAGTTGGTTAAGCAGCTGCCTTCGGCTCAGGTCATGATCCCAGCGTCCTGGGATCGAGTCCCACATCGGGCTCCTTGCTTGGCAGGGAGCCTGCTTCTCCCTCTGCCTCCACCTGCCTCTCCGTCTGCCTGTGCTCGCCCTCTCTCTCTAACAAATAAATAAATAAAATCTTAAAAAAAAAAAAAACTTGCTTCAAAAAACAAATAATCAAACACTAATGGTGAACACAGAAGCAAGCCAAGACTTCTGTGAATAAATGTTTTTAAACATTCACGTTAAAGATACCAGCTTTAAAATAAATCTTGAGTGGGTAATTTGCTCAAGTCAGAAAGTTAATAATAATGGTTTACATATGTTAACACATATAACTAGGCCAGGGACCATGTACTATTGATTTCTCCCCAGGCTAGACTGGCAATGGAGTTCAAAGGGCTCCAGCCTTATGACTTATGCCCCATTTGGGGACAGAGTCATTTACTCTGCCAGGACTCTGGTATCTCTAACAGAGATTGCTAGTTGCCTTCCCAATATGCATTAAGAATGGTCAGGGAGGGGTGCCTGGGTGGCTCAGTGGGTTAAAGCCTCTGCCTTCGGCTCAGGTCATGATCCCAGGGTTCTGGGATCGAGCCCTGCATTGGGCTCTCTGCTCAACAGGGAGCCTGCTTCCTCCTCTCTCTCTGCCTGCTTGTGATCTCTGTCTGTCATATAAATAAATAAAAATCTTAAAAAAAAAAAAAAAAGAATGGTCAGGGAGCTATAAACAGAATTCATGAGGAAGAGTTTCTGAGAAAGCTCTTCAATGGGAGTTTATTCAGCTGGAAGGTATATCCTTTTGCTCTCGGTCCTATTTCCTTATTGTGCTGGATTATTAACATCATGGCTGGAGCTATAGTGGCCACTTTGTGACTATGAGGCAACCTTGGGTATGGCAGCCATGTGCTAAGGAAAGATAAATAGGGACTGGGTCTCCAATGGCTATGGAGCTACCATATCATAGCAGTCTAGTGGACTTCTCTGGATTATTTCGAAACAGAGAGAAAGAGAAATTTCTATTTTGTGTACGCTATTGTGATTTCAGATCTCTGTTAAGCTGTGTGTAATTCCAAATTGAGGGAATTGATGTCATGTTATAGGTCTCTGCTTTCTGTCGAACTATGCAGATGTCAAAGAATTCTAGTTGATCCCCTGCACTGGGGAATTATGAGTTAACTTTTTATAACAGTGGGTTATAAATGAACTGTAAGAGACAGCAGAGGCTATACACTGTCCCTTTACTGTTCCTCTGATAATGGAATCCATTCCATGTGTTTTAAGTAGACACAGTAATTCAGGCCTGACCAACAAGAGTGCTCCGATGATTGGTGTAGGAATGGGGCTGTGGCTCAAGGTAAGACAATCAGAGCTCTCTCTAGGTTTTACCTGGGATTGCTAGAAATGAGGTTTTCCTTTTCATGTTTCTTTTGGTGTGGTAATACCTATAACAAACATGTGACCTTAGAGCTGCCAGCACGTGTGAGGAAAGCCTGATTGAGAATGATGCCAAAAGATATGTAGGAGGCGAGAAAAGGGGACATGTCTTATGGTATCCTTTGAATCCCCTGGCTCTAGCTCTGTGCCACCCAGCCAGCTGTGCCTCTTAGCTCACTAGTTTCTTGAGCCAATCAATTCCCATTTCAGCTCAGACTAATTTGAATGAGTTTCTGAGCTCCAAACAGTCTATCGCTGTTGTCACTATTTTCCTCTGTCACTCCCAGATTTACTTGAGACTGAACCCCTCCCCCCCACACCAGACTTTGAACTGGTGGCTGACCTAAGGAAGTCTCAGCTTCCTCAGCACACAAAGTTGCTGCTGACACTCACTGGGCAGTGCTCTTTACCAAATTAGTGAGGGTCAGAGATCAGCTAGCAGTTCTTTCCCTTCTTGAATCCCAGGAGTCTGCCAGTTTCTTTAAAAGGCTGCTCATTTTTCGCCTGCCCTGTTAGGGGGACTCAGAAAATGCTAACAGTGTATGTCAACTCCCTCTGGTGGCAAAGTCAGCAGTCCTGTGGAATTTCAGCTTCTCAAGGGAATTGGGACTCGCCATTTCCCCTGTGGGCCAGGTGAGCTCTGACAGAAAGGAGAAACTGCAACTAGTTGTTACTTTCTCCTTAGTGGGAGTTCGTTATTACTCCCTGTTTGCTGTATTGAGTGAGATGCTTTCTCCATTTGAGAAAATTAGTTTTCTATACATGTGATATCTACTCTCTAGATCTGTTCCCCCGAAGCTGGAACAGCTTGGCTGTGTCCAAATTTTGCAAATGCGGAAAAACACTCTCAGACCTTTCTGAACATTTTTAGTGACATTTGAGATCTTAAAATCTAAATAATGTGAAGCAGTTACCCAAACAGCGGTAAAGAGGATAAAGCCACGGAGGTAATGCTTATTAAGAGGGCATGCGAGCTCATTAGAATCCAATGTGAGAGTGATTCAGATCTATAATGAGAATCCTAAGGGCATAATCTGGTCCAGTTATAAACTGATGTTTGTAGCATCGATGTCTAATATCCTGAAAGCTAATTACAGTACTAGTAATAACTTAGATCTTTTTCTTTCCAAGGTGTGAAGCAGGTGCTCCAATGCTCAATAGCAATCTTCTCTCCCTCTTTTCTTCCCGCTTGCAGTCCCTTCCTGACCTCTCAGGTTATGTGTTTTGCTTACTTTATTTATACGCTCAAGGGATTCCTCTGTGGAAAATGATATTTACAAATGACATTAACATTCTGAATTAGTGAGGCAGGAATTTTAGTCTCTCCTGGGATTAACAGCATTGTTATTTCCATCATATAGGGCAAGAGTCCTAAACTCAAATGTCTACAGGGACAGGCCAGTAGAGTTAATGCATGAAATAGGCTGCACGAGACAGCTGGGAGTCGTGGGGCCTCCGGGAAAGTGGACAGTTCACAGTGTTAAAAACAGCGTTCAACTGAATGAAACATGTCTGTGGGCTGAATCAGTGTCAGTTCTGTGGGCTGCCGTGTACCTGCCGTGACAGACAGGAAAACCCATCTTGCCAAAATGAACTCACTGCTGAGGACTGAACGTGTCCCATGTTCCAGGCTCCATTTGAGGATCTCTCCATATGTGAGCTGATTAAACCCCACAACAGTGCGGGGAGATTGGTATTACTGACCCCATTCTGACAGATGAGGAACCACAGACTGGGGGAAATTAAGTGTAAACATGGTTAAAAGACAGCATAGCTGGAATGTCAGTCGTGGCCTGCCTGAGTACACAGCCCGTGCTGTCTTCCCATGAAGGGTTCTCACTGGGACGCTGGGAATGACAGGTGTCTATCTCACCTAACTGCAGTGTCAGGAGAGAGGGGTGACTCTTTTGTTCTGGGGCCTGGGACACTGTTTCAGGAGAAACCTACAGGACGGAGACAGCCTCCCTGAGTAATGAAGAAACACCATCTCCCAAGCATTAGGTGTAGACAGTGACTCTTTTATCTGTGACTCATCTACTCTCTCCTGCCCCCGGGAAAATAAAACAAGGGCTTTAAGTAGTAAATAACAGGCAGGCCCAAAGACAGCTTGTGTAAATGGGAGCAAGGAGAACCATCTCTTCTGTTATAATGAGCCCCTCTAGGATACTGTCCTAGGTTATCCTGTTGGTTGGGTTTTTAGAGCGTATTGGTAGCTAATCAATCATGTTCACGGTGTAGGCAACATCTGACTTGGAAGGAACGGCTGCTGACCCAGAAGCCACAGCCTTTGATGAATGGGGCTTTGTAGCAGGGTGGTTGGAGCATGTAACTAAAGCTCAGCCACACTGCTCTGTGCACCAGGATGTTTTCCGGTAAAACTCCACCATCTGTGATTTTATAGAAATACATAGATTCGATTATTTTGGCCAAGTTCAATGTATAAGAAGGACCATTTAAACATTTTCCATTTGTTGAGATACAGGCATTTGTTTGCTATACATTTTGTGTGGATTTCTCAAGTACCTTGAGTCCTAGGCTTCCCCAAACAGAATGGATAAGGTGCCTACATGGGCGGGGGTGGTAAAAATATGGAGTTGCAATTCCATGCCTTTGGCAAGAATGGTGTTCTGAGGAAGGTGCTATGGGGCCTTTAAGAAAGGATTCTAGAATACTCCAAGAGCATTTTGATCTTCAATTTTTTTTGCTTATATTTGAGCATTTCAAAGAAGTCAAAACAGTAATTACTGGTACTGATGAACTGCATAGTGGGCACCATGCAGATGACTGGGGAACATTTCTTGTGAGGCTTTACAGGTGTCCCCGTGCTCAGTATCACACAGGCTGAGGAAGGAGCCCTCAAAGCCTGTGCACCCCAATGTCCCACATCTATAGAGCCCCAGATCCAGAGCATCCTTGAGAAATGCAAGATCCTTGGGACAAAAATCCTCGAGTCCTTTGGTGGTCTCTCTCTGTATGGTAAGAGAATCTTCTTTTTCTTCATTTTATAAGATAATGAAGAAAGTGAGAGTTTGGAGAGAGAGACTAGGAAGAGAAGAAAAGGAATATTTTGCACATACCACTGGGTCTATGGGGAGGATGTTTCTTCATTAGCTGGCCTTCTCTTTGTCCAAAGCAAGAGGCCAAGTTGTTCACTTTAAGATCTGGTCCAGAGCATGTTATTGTGGCTCTTCTTTAATTACATTGCTAACTTTCCCAAAAGTTAAGAAATGGGAAAAGTTTGTGTGTGGGGGGACAGCAGGACCACAACATTGGGTATTTTTTTTTTTTTATTACATTACTGAAGTGCAGTTTAAGGATGGGAACTTCAGAATGTTATGAATAGAAACTTCCTAATGGGAAAGATGTTCTATCTTTCAACGTTGGGACCATTTAAAAGTAAATAAGTGGGGCGCCTGGGTGGCTCAGTCAGTTAAGCCTCTGCCTTCGGCTCAGGTCATGATCTCAGGGTCCTGGGATCAAGCCCCACGTGGGACTCTGCTCAGTGGGGAGCCTGCTTCCCCCCAAATAAATAAATTTAAAAAATATCTTTTAAAAAAAGTAAATAAGTAGGGGGCGCCTGGGTGGCTCAGTGGGTTAAAGCCTCTGCCTTCAGCTCAGGTCATGATCCCAGGGTCCTGGGATCGAGCCCCACATCAGGCTCTCTGAGCCTGCTTCTTCCTCTCTCTCTGCCTGCCTCTCTGCCTACTTGTGATCTTACTCTCTCTGTCTGTTAAATAAATAAATAAAATCTTTGGGAAAAAAAAAAAAGTAAGTAAGTAGCCCAATAAAATGACAAACTAGAACTAAATTCCAAAACTTACATGGAAAGATAAACAAGCATTCTTAGTGAAAAAAAAGGTGAAACTAGGGTTATCATTCAAATATATTATAAAAGACATTAATTAAGGTAGTATGATGAGGTGGACAGATTGATAGAACAGAATAGAAAGACTAAAAATAGAATTAAATTTAAAGAAATTTTGCATATGATGGAGGTGAGTTTTTAAATCCTAAGGAAAAACACCAGTCAAAAGCTGATGGGAAAACTGGGGAGCCTTCTGAAAACCTAGTTGGATTCTGACCTCATACATCACATCCAACAAAATAAAGTACAACCAGATGAATCAGAGGTACAAATGTAAAGAAAAAAAACCCCATAAAATACTAAAAGATGTTCTGAGAAAAACTCTTCATTATCTTTTTGTAATGGGAAGATCATTCTATGTATGACATGGAATCCAAAAGCCACAAAAGAAAAGAGTCATGAATTTGACTACCTAAAATCGATGTATTTCTCTACAGCATAAACAAAGGAAAAAGGTAAATGACAATCTGGGGAAAATATTTGCCACTTTTGCTGCAGATAAAGGTCTATTTCTTTAATATATATAGTGAGCTCCTACAAATCAAAAAGAAAAGACCACCAGCTGAGTAGGAAAAATGGCAAAAATATGAAGAGTTTACAAAAAAATAGTAATTGCTCCTGACAAGTCTATACTAAAAATATGATTAGACTCATTTACGATGTGGAAAATGCAAATGAAAACCATGAGATAGGTTTTACACTATCTTATCAGCACAATTCAAGAAGTTTGATGACGTAGTTTGTTGGTATGGGGTGGAAAGAGGGGTCCCTCACATATTCCTGGTGAGAATATAAACTATGGGGTTCACACCCCACAGAAGGAAAGTTGGCAATACCTATCAAGATGTCAAATGCTTGTGTGCCAAATGGCCAGTAAATTCCTCTTCTGAGTATTTATCCTACAAATAAAGTGTGAAGAGGATGCATTTACAAGGATACGTATTGGACAATGTTTACAGTAGCAAACTATGAGAAATGACATCAGTGTCCTTAAGTAATTAGTTAATTATTGGTTAAATATTTTATTCTTCATCTTTAGAATCTAATACCCTGTGGCCATCAAAAAGATGATGGCAGCTATTGTTTGGGCACCAAACAGGAAAATCTCAAAAATGCATTAAGTTTGGAAAAGCATGGTCTGGGGCAGGATATATTATGTTCATATATGTGCACATACATAATATATATATGTACACACATGCATACACATATATACATATATATGAGCAGAGTGTGTATATATATACATATATGCTGTATTAGAAAACACTGTATGGGGTGCCTGGGTGGCTCAGTTGGTTAAGCGTCTGCCTTCAGTTCGAGTCATAATCCCTGGGTCCTGGGATCAAGCCCCACATTGGGCTCCCACTCAGCGGGAAGCCTGCTTCTCCCTCTCCCTCTGCTGTTCCCTTTCCTTGTGTTCTCTCTCTCAAATAAATAATCTTAAAAAAAACCAGTGTATAAGCAGTGTGTATAAAAACAATGAAAAACCCACTGTATTTATGCTTTTCTACAGATTGTCTTTAGATGCATACCGGAGAAGGTCTTTAAAGGTGGTGGCCCCTGAGGGAGGTGACTGGGGGACCAGAGTGTGAGGAAGGGTCACTTTTCTCTAATACTTTTGTGCCTTTTGAATTCTGTTCACTGGATGTGTATAAAATACTTAACAGTAAAATATTTTATTAAAAATTTTACCATGAAAAAAAATTTATCATGAACCGATAAAGGAACTAGCAATCTTCAATCAAGTGTAAGACTTATTAAATAATACGTCATCTACCTGATGGTTAATAGTGAAAGAAGGCTTACAGATACAAGGATAAAGAAGAGAAATGCTTAGTTCATGAAGATCGAAAGAATTTAGAATTTCACCACCATAACTCAAAAATTATTTCAGGATGTTCAAGTACGCGGTGGTACTGTTATGTGCACGTTATGCGATGAAGTTGTAACCCCCTCCCCCAGGCTACTCTCCCCCACTACATCACAAATCAGGGCCCACTACCTCATTGATCCTAAACATTTCCTCTGAGAAGCGATCAATGTCCCCTGCCTGGCCATTAAATAGATTTTGAAAAACTCTTCAATCCGTATCAGCCTCATATCCTTATTTAGTTCCTCAAATTTGCCCTCAGCTGGGAATTGGGCAGGCAACTGTGATTCTGTTGTGTTCACCACTCATTTGAAGGGCCCCATCCATCATCATTTCTAGGCCTTTTCTGATGCAATGTAGCTTGTTCTTTGTCTTTCTTAAAAACTGAATGGCTGTTAAATTATCCATTTATCTTCCTTCAGATTTTCTGTTCAGTTTCTCAGGCCCTCTCAGGGCTGTCTTTTCTACCTTGTTTGCTGACTTTTCATTCCATTTCCCCCGTTCTCCGAGGCATCTGGGTTCACCATGCTGTCCTTCAAAACAAACTCCCTGGTTCGGTCAGTTTTCTGCTTGCTGGAAATCTGCCTCACTACTCGTGTAGATTTCCGTTTCAAATTCTGTCCCTTCAGGATAGCTTTGAACACTCTGAGATAATACATTTCAGACTTTCCCCAGAGACGGCAGGGTGTATTGGGACAAACCATCACTGAAGGTCCAAAGTCTTGGGTTGTAAACCAGCTCTGCCACTGTTAAATCAGGTCACAAGTGACCTTTCAAGTTTCTGCTTTCCCGACCTACAGATTATTTGCAAGCTCACTTCTTGTCAAGAATTTCATATCAGGGGCGCCTGGGTGGCTCAGAGGGTTAAGGCCTCTGCCTTCAGCTCAGGTCATGATCTTAGGGTCCTGGGATCGAGCCCCGCGTCGGGCTCTCTGCTCAGTGGGGAGCCTGCTTCCTCCTCTCTCTCTCTCTGCCTGCCTCTCTTTCTGTCAAATAAATAAATATTTTAAAAAAAGAGTCTTCATATCACAACAGTATGTTGTCTCTGTGTACAGTGACCTACTGAGGATGTGAAGTTTGTGGCACATTAAGGCCTACATACACACACATTCTCTCTCTCTCAGGTGGTAGCAGGAGTCCAGATTTGGAAGCAGAAAGAATCTAAGCTCTGTCACTTAACAGCTGTGTCTTCTTGGGCAAGATACAGAAACTCTCGAGCCTCGGCTTTCACACCTGGAAAAGGGGAATGAAAGTAGTATCTGGCTTGCTACCCCTAAGTGGACTGAATCAGATAATGCTTGGAAGGTCAGACTGGTGCCTGGCACATAGTACATGCTCAGGAATGTTATTATAGACTCACAACATTTTAGTAAGCTAGGCAGTTTGGCTGTTATTCCAATTTACAACACCGGCCACTGAAGCTTAGGGGCCGTATTAATGATAGTAACAATAATAATGACTCACATGTATGGAGGGCATTAACCTATGATGTTTATTCTTCCCAAAGTATTTCCACCCGCCTCCTCTCCCACGGTTCAGACTCTTGGAAGGGTTGGTATTAACTGTCATCAATTTCCTTTGCTCCAAGAAGAGAGTCCCTTTGTAAGACGGAAGACCTTTAAAATGTACCAGAGTGGAATTACTTTCGGTCCAACCTAAAAGCTTGTGGGATCACCATACAAAGTCCAAAGAGGGATGCCTGGGTGGCTCGGTTGGTTAAGCATCTGCCTTTGGCTCAGGTCTTGATCCCAGGGTCCCCGGATGGAGCCCCCATTAGGCTCCCTGCTCAAGGGGGAGTCTGCACCTGTCTCTCTCTCTGCCCCTCCCTCTGCTTGTGCTCTGTCAAATAAATGAATAAAATCTTTAAAAGAAAGAAGTCCGAGGATAGCAAGCTTTAGATTTTTATGAGTGTGGAGGGCGGCTTTGAAAGAGGATGCTTATAATATAAACATTCAGTTCCTACTGACTTGTCTTAGGTCTCATTTCTGTTTCCCTCTGTCTCGTCCCTCTCTATAGGTCTCTGTTGCCATCTTTCTCCTTTCCTACTTAGTTTTTGGCCTTTCAGAGCATCTGTAGCACCAAGATTATGGAGGACATAGGAAGGCGAGGACTTGGAGAATTACTCTTCCTTTTCTGTTATTTTATGGTTCTGTAGTTTATATCTCCCTTTGCTTGTAGGAGGCAACGGCTGGTAGGCTGAAACTCCCCCTAATCAACCAGGGTGATTGTGAACAGCTAGTATAACCTCCCTACTTTCTCAGCCGTGAAATAAAGACAGAAATGCTAACGCCCGCCACAGGGCAACTCGGGAATGGTGGCTTATTTCAGGGCACACGGAAAGCACACGCCTCAGAGGGGACGTAAGGGCTTCCCAGCAGTGCGGTGACGACCCCCTCTTTTCCCGTCTCTGCCCCTGTCCTTGCAGGCTGTGTTGTCAAGGCTGTCCTGTGGGGTCTCCCTGCAGCTGAGGAACAGCCTGCACGAGGGCGGAGGGCGGTGGCATCGAGTGTGTGCTGCTGAGCCACAGATGTGATGAATGCAAATCAGTGTAATGTGCCAATGAAGGAAAATGCAGAGGGGCCCTGAGGCTCTGTCTCTACCTCCAGGGAGCAAACGGAACTTTTACCAGGAGCCTGTCATCTGAGCAGATTCCTCAAGGAAGAGTAGGGTTTGCTGGGGGAGAAGAGGGAGAGGTAGGGCGGGCAGTGAGAGCTGTGTGAGCAAAGGCATGGTTTGTGAGCATGCATGCACGTGTGTGTGTGCACACGCGTGTGTCACACCAGTGGAGTGGCAGTTTGGGAAATGGAGGGTGGCCAGTTACTTCAAGAGCAGAGGGGACGGAGGAAGGAGGGAGAGAAGGTGAGCAGAGGAAGGTCAAACGTGCCCGCTTTGACTTTTCCCTCCAAGAACGGGGAGGGAGGTTGGGTCTGAAGGATCAAATTTGCTTTAGGAGGATAACTCCCCAGTTGATTTTGTGGATGGGACTGAGGGCATGAAGCTGGAGAGGGCCTGCTGAGTGTGCCAAGGTCTGAGTGGGGACAGAGGACCCAGAGGAAGGAGAAAAGTCATGATGTGGCAATGAGAAAATAATAACCGGCGCCTGGTCTTGTTTTATAACGTATTTCCAGTCTTATGGATGATACCAGGTTTTTTGAAGTTGTCTTCTGTTGTTTTTAATTTATTGTATACTCTGAATTCCTTTTTCCCTTCGTGTCTTTTGATTTGCTTCCACTCCTTCATATTGGAGGCTCTCCTGAAACAGCCAGAGGTCCTTCTCTGTTTGCATAATTCAAGTGCAAGGCACAGAAAGGCAGATCACAGGCTTTGTGGCTGGCGGGACAAGAAGGGCAGAAGCTGTTGGCAGCTCTGTGCGCGCTGACCCCTGGGCTTCATTCAAAAGGCATCCTTCGGGGAGCTGACTCCCACTGAGAGCGTCCCAAGTGCAAGTATGTGCAGATCCTTTCTCTGAGGCCACCGTTTCTCTCAAGAAGAATCCCACTCTTCAGCTCCTGGGCTCTCTGGCTGTTGGCATCCTGGGTGCGGGGTAGGAGGGCATCTGGGGGTCTAGGCAGTATTCCACAGACTTCTAATTTCAGTCATGAATTCTCTGGATGAGTGCTCTGAGGGAAGAGCTTTCTGGTCTCCCGGCTAGCAGCGGAGACAGAGGCGGTTTACCTTGGCCGTGTGGGTAGTGAGATTCCACTCACCGGCTTCTAACCTTTCTGTTTATTTCCAGGCTTATGCCATCACCTCATTGTTGTGGATCAAATTGTGCCCACCCCTCCCCTAAAGATATGCTGAAATCCTCACCGATGCCACCTGGGGATGTGACCTTATTTGGAAATTGGGTCTTCCCAGATGTAATCAGGTTAAGATGAAGTCATATTGAATTGGACCTAAATCCAATGGCTGGTGTCCTTATAAGAAAGGCCATATGATGATACAGGGACACAGATATGGGAGAAGAATGTTACGTGAAGACGGAGGCACCCAGAAGCCAAGTAATACCAAGGATTTCTGGTAACCACCAGAAGCTAAGAGAAAGGCATGGAACAGTTTCTCTCTCAGAACCTCCAGAAGGAATCAACCCTGCCACATCTCGATTTTGGGCTTCTAACCTTAAGATCTGTGAGAGAATAGATTTCTGTTGTTGTAAGCCACCCAGTTTGTTGTACTTTCTTAGCCCTGGAAAACTAATACACCCTTTACCCCCTTGGTGTACTGGGCCCCTCCGAGTCTTAAGCGTCTCAGGAGCGCCTTCTGAAAGACAGATCAGCTCACTTCCATCTGCAGGCTTTCTGGGATGTTAGTTCCTTGCCAACTTTTAATATTGGAGGAGATCTTATGTCCTCTCACATCCTGTTGCCCTTGAGAGTTTTTTGTTTTTTTTTTAAGAAATACAACTTCATTATTTTGGATCACGCTTAATAGTTTTAGATAAGTCAATAAAATACTGAACAAAGGTATTCATTTCAGAATTACCTCTTTTAGCAAAAAGAAAAAAGAAAGTAGGTAATGACAGAATGAATTATGACAAGTCAACTGACTAGAATACCAGGCTGCTGTTTCAAAGGATAACATGAAAATTGGCTTAGGAATGTGCGTACGTGTTAGAATGTTATGTTAAGTGATCAAAACAGAATACACTAGTGTCTCTGGGTAAATTCATGTTTCCATGTGGACGATAGCATAAAGGGGCACCACAGGAAGAAGATAATGGTGAGGTCCTTATTTCTCCTAACAGCCTGCTCTTAATGATTCAAATATTCTGGAAGGTGATATGTTTTCTCTACCATGTTCCTTATTCCCTTGTTAGCAGAGTCCTTAACATCCTTACTTATACTAACAGTCTGTTCAAGGGAATCTAGGTTTTTTTTTAATACCATGTTCCTCAAAAATTTTTCACCTTCTTTTCAATACCCAAGAAAGTTTAAACCTTTAAAAAAATTCCTTTATTGTTATATTAATGGAATTCTCAGAAGCATAAGGAGATAACTAGTGAGGCCATCTTCTGTTGGCAATGTCAACCTGCTTTGCAAGTGAAAGTGTTAAGTCAAGAACAGCTTAACATAACATGTTCCTTGAGGGAATTTTCTATAGTAACCAGCTAAGCAGAATCCATGAGCCCATTTGGTCTTTGAGGAATTGCTCTCCTTGGAATCTCTGCTCTGGTCCCCGTATCCTCCCCTCTGAAGGATTCAGGGTTTCATTCTGTAAATGGGAAGTGTACATAGATAGAGCACTACTGACCAGAATGGAATCAGCTTTTACTTCCTCAGGGCAGTATAGTGAGAAAAAACAGCAGAAGAAGACAGAGAGGACTTGGATTCGAACTTCCGGCTCTATTCTGTATTAACTGCTTCACTAGAATTAAGTCCATTAGCTTCTGTAGCTTTCACCTTTCTCATATGTTAAACTTAGACCATTAGACATTATAAGATCCAGGATGAAGTATTTTCTTCTTCATAGTTAGGGTCAAATTAAACTGTATCTCTAAAAGTACCTTGTAAACGCAGTCAGCGTTCAATAAATATTTGCTTTCTGAAAAAAATGTGCATTAGGTTACCCCATGTCTGTCAGGACTCTAATACTGAACGTCTTCTTTCCCAAGCGTTCAGTCTGGTACAAGTCTTTACCTTTGTTTTAGACCCTGGCTAACAAGTCAACTGTTGGGCTGCCATATTTGTTGGTCTGTGAGGTGGAGAGCCTGGCTCTCTCTGGCCACATGGCCATCTAGCCTCTGCTTGCTAGATGAGCCAATGTGCCTTGAGTGATTTATTTCATATTTTTATGGCTGCAGCTCAGATAATTAAATATAAGAGTTGTGATGGCTGGGCATCCAGATAGTGCCTCCTTGAATTCTCTTAGGAAACATTTCGAGTAGTACAGAAGATTCTGTTTGGCAATAGCATAATAAGAATGCTTTATGTTTATCTCATGCCTCACTTCCCACAAGCTCAAGCCATCCTGACCTTCCAAATGCACATTAAATTGCAGAAATTTTGGAGAGGCACTTACAGTGCAAAAAACAATCTTTAAAAGAGGCCTTGATTCATTTCCTGGTGGAAAAATGCAATTTTCTTCTCTTTCTCTCCTGCCTTCCCACTCTCCCTCTCTCTTTTCCTGAAGAGATTCAAAGAAGAGAGAACCGTGAAAAAGAGGTAAATCAGCTTTTAAAATATGTTTTCTAGAGGTGCTGGGAAGCAATGTAAGACAATATTCCAGGCAATATTTGTAAGGTAAGACAATATCTGGTATATTGCCTTACATTGGTAAGACAATATACCAAAAGTCCAGGACTTGAGGTAAGTCATTTTTAGCTGCTTGATTCTCAAGCAGAAACCCTTTCAAATGAGTTATTTATGCTGATCAGCCAGATAAGGAGAAGTAGATCTTATCTTAAATTCTACCTTCAGAAGCCGTATGAGGCTTCCTTTTTTAAAACCAGATCACAGCATTTTAATATGGATTCATCATGGCAGTTTTGAACTCATAAAATGCACATGAATAGGAATAGATTAAGTGCTACTGTATAAAGAACAGCTTTTTTAAGATTTGCATGAAATGAAACAAATCAGGTCCATTTTATTTACAAGAAAAGGTACATAGAGCTGGTTGCTTTATCAAGACAAACTCATTTTTGGAGGTGGAAAATTCTCTCTAAAATCAAACATCCTGGCACATCAGATATTCAGAAAGAATTCTGAGATGTAGCCAAGGGGGTGAGACGCCGTCACCTGTCACGTACCAGGCTTGATGCAGGCAGCGATGTGAACTTGAATGCTGTTCTGTTAGTAAGCCTGCCCAGCACTTCCCTCTTCGCAGCACGTGATTATCTGACACTTGTAGTACTGGTAACTGTTAGGAAATGTGGAATCTGAAAAGTCTTCTTTTTTTTTTTTAATATTTTATTTATTTATTTGACAGAGATCACAAGCGGGCAGAGAGGTAGGCAGAGAGAAGAGGAAGCAGGCTCCCCGCAGAGCAGAGAACCCGATGCGGAACTCGATCCCAGGACCCTGGGATCATGACCCGCGCCGAAGGCAGAGGCTTTAACCCACTGAGCCACCCAGGCACCCGTGAAAAGTCTTCTAGGTCAAAGAAAGATTACATTTTAATCATAATAAACTTAGCATGTTTTATGGTATTATATAATTTGACTATAATTCAATATATGCTGAAATCTCATGTATACAATGCATGACATAAATTCTTGAGATCCGTATATATATCCATATGCTAGCTCTCTCTATTAATGTGAATAATAAAATAACTAGAAGACTGTATTTTCTGCAAATGCTGGATAAAAGAAAATCTCATGTATTTCCTAGCTGAACAAGTCAAAACCCTGAAAAGTTCACGGCTATAAACTGGCCTTTTTATATGAGAATTAAGGGCCAATTCAACCATGATGAGAACTAAACCACTTTCTAAAAAGATATCATAGGTCATATACTTCGGGTTATGGGCAGGAATAGAACAGTGCACACTCTGATGAAAGGTTTTATATATTTATAGATGATAATTTAACATGATGTTATAAGCCCTACTTTGCACATTCCGCTGCTTATACTTAATTCTGTGGTGTTGCACCCATCATGCATTCCTTTGTTTCTTCATTCATTTGTTCCACAAACGTTCACGGAGCAGTGCTGGGCACTGTGCTGGGTACTGGGAACCTGATGGTCCCCAGAAACCAGTCTACTGGGGAAGGCAAGCCAGCCAGACACTCACAGTACAGAGCGTTAATGCGTGGTTATGAAGAGACAGAGAGTGCCACAGAAATATCGAGGGGGAGGAAAGCTTTTCCAAGTAGAAAGGAAAGGGAGAGGGACGCCTGGGTGGCTCAGTTGGTTAAGCGGCTGCCTTCGGCTCAGGTCATGATCCCAGTGTCCTGGGATCGAGTCCCACATCGGGCTCCTTGCTCGGCAGGGAGCCTGCTTCTCCCTCTGCCTCTGCCTGCCTCTGTCTGCCTGTGCTCGCTCGCTCTCTCTCTAATAAATAAATAAATAAAAAATCTAAAAAAAAAATTAAAAAAAAAAAAAAAAGAAAGGAGAGGGAGGGAAGCACAGCAAAGGCCAGGGAAGAAGAGGGCTGGGAGTCCTGTGCTTTGGGACAAAGGGCGATTTGGCTGAGGAAGTGGGTGAGGCACCGGCAGATGAGGCCAAGAGGCCGGGGCCTCAGGAAAATGCCCCAAAACACCAAAGCAAGAAATCCAGAAGGGATCTTACAGATGGTAACCTCAACTGAGGTTTTTAAGCAGGGGGAGACGTGATCCAGTTTTTTAAAAGGAAGATCACTGGCCGAAGTTCGGAGGACAGGCCATCGTGGAAGGGCCTAGAAACTGCCTAAGACAGACACTTCCAAATGTTCACATTTCTCTGCCATTTGTATTTGACTGATAGGACCTGGAAAATTGTGAAGCAAACGGGTTTTACTATCAGCACTCAGATTTAGGTATAAAATATGTGACAAGGACAATATTTTGAAAATCTTAAACCCATGTGTTTTTGTTCTGCTTGAATCGTCATGCCCGTGGCCTCCCACCCATTAACTCAGTAGGCCCCCCTCCTGCAGGCAAATGGCAGTTCCTGTCAGAAACAGTAAACTGTCAGCATTTGGCCTTAAGAGACTATAATCCTGAATGCCAGCTTTGTGTGGTGCGAGAGGCGGTGTCTATATCCCAGAATTCTCCTTGACCTATTAAGAACCAAATCTGGCTAAGTCAGATCACCCAGTCTGACCACAAAGTTCTAGTGCAGACAGCCCAGGGGAGACCATATAAGGGTTGCTCCCATCAGACAAGAAAAGAAGAAGTTAAAAAACTTTCCATGTGGCGGGGGGAGGGTTGGGTGGGGGGCAGCAGGGGGAAAGCAGCAATGCGGGCAGGGGAAGAGGAGGAGGAAAGAGAGAGAAGAGAAAGAGGGAATGGAGAGAGACAGAAAGGGCGGGCGGGTGGTGAGAAAGGAAAAATGAGAAGTGAGTGTCTTGGCTCTCTAGAGGTACCTTGGGGGACAAAGTCTGGGGAAGGGGCAGTCGAGGGAAGGCTTGTTTCTTGACTCTCAGAGCCTAATTCAGGAAAATGACAGAATTTTCCTAGAACAAGCAGGCATTGCCCTCGGACAGCTTATTAGAAAGGACGGAGGAAGTTGTATGGACCGCAGGGTGAGGAGAAAGTAGCTGGGAACTCATGGGTGGTCCACAGGAGCTGAGCACTTGAGAGAAGCAGCTGACTAGATCTGACTAGAAAAAGCTGGTGGGGGCTTACGGGGAGACGCTAGCAGCCACAGCCAGTGGCCAGGGCCTGTACCAAGTGCATGTCACACCCTCGGTCACGTGAGGCCAGGTAAGACCTAACAAGCCCCATGTGTGCTCGGGTCCCTCTCCCTGACGCTCACCCTCTGTGAGCTCACAAGGAGAGGGGAGCCCCCTCGCCCCAGATGGCAGCAAGGGAGAAGAAATAGCTTCGCTTGGGAATTATTCACATTTCAGTCTCTCCCAAAGACCTGTTTTAACCAGAAAAAATTGTGATATTTTAGTTGTCAAGTTTAACTACCAGTCCCTGACTGCCTGCCCTCCCCCAATTACCAGGAAAAGACAGATAAATTAGAGAGAATGTAGGAAGTTATTTCTCTCTCTCTCTCTCTCTTGTTTTTTGAGTTATACACAATGTCATTCCTTGTAACTAGTAAGAAATTAGCCCCAACTATCTCTTCCTCTCATCCATAAGAATACTAAATATTGTAGAGAAAATATTTATAGAAAACTGATTTGGGTGGTGTCCTTTTTTTTTTTTAAAGTGTCTGATGAAATCATTCCTCTCTGTATCCACATTCTATTCCTTATAGGTTTTTAAGAGGAAATGATGTTATATTCTAAATTGTCACTCCATAGCTCATTACTTATTCTTTTTTTTTTAAATTAGACATAGGCATGAGTCATCTGGGGAATATTAAATTGTTTTTAACGAATTTTTTTAAAAGTCCAGAAAAATCATCCTAGCACTTTATATCCTCTTTTCCAATTTATCAATTCTAATTCCCATTCTTTACCATTTTAATTATATTTTAAAGATTTTTTTCTTCCTTCTTTCAGAGGGCTTATTAATAATTGTATCAGGTGAATGTATTTTCCAAAACAGCAATTACAACTGAAGGCAGAAAAAAAGTCAAAAGCTACTGTAATCAGAACATCAGAAGCTCTGCCTGTTGCAGGAACCCCATGGCATTTTTATAAAGAGGCAATACTCTTGCAGAATTTTTCTTTCCTCTGATGGAGACAGGGAATTATTCTGGCTAGATCCTGTCCAGGTCAAGCCCTTTGGCAATGTCTGTGAAAAAAGCCATCCCCAAATCAAGAACCTGTTTGGGATGCGCTGAAAATACGATAACGTTCATAATAAAAATTAAATCCCTCAACCCTTAACAACAGAAGATTTATAACATCTCTGCGCATCATGAGATTCTAGGTACACTGAGGTTTGATTAAGTCACGAATGAAAACAAAGGGCAGAAATGTTGCTTGCTGTTGCAAAGAGAAGCTCAGCGTGATGTTGCCACATCAGGTTTTCTGTTTACCCCTAAGGCTGGTGTAGCAATGACTTCAAAGTTTGATGGTGTCTTTTTTTTTTTTCTTTTTCTTCTTTCTTTCTTTCTATTTTTTCTCCCTCCAAAGATGTTGAGCAGCAGGCTAATGGATCCCCAGCAGGGTGCAAAGACAGCAGAAAGCACGGGAATCAGATGTCAATGTGTTCCTTCAAGATACCCTGCTAGGACAGAGCTAACTAACCAGGCTTTAGACTCCTCTTGGGGCACACGCTCTGATGCTTCCCTGCCCACTCTTGACTTCCTATATGCTTCCTGATTAAAATGCTGTCACAGATAAATCATGACTTCTGCCTGTGAGGGCCATTTTCCATTTTCTTTAAAGAAAAGTTTGGAGCCATCAGATTAAAAAGATGAGCAAGTTCTGGAGAATTATATACTCACATGTAAATATATGTATACAAGTGTGTCGTATCTCCCAGCTCCATAACTAGTCACAGATCTGGGCGTGTTCTCTGCATGCTTCTTCCCTATGCACTGCTTTGTTGATATATTTTTTTGTATATTTTGTCTCAGTCACTTCCAGTCCATCACTAGATTACTTAGGTCTCACCCTAATGAATAGATTTTAGGAGGGTTGGAGGAGTTAGCCTGGTTTTCCTTCACCATAGGAACAAATTGGCTGGAAACTGAAGTTGTCTCAGAGATGAGTTTTAATTTTAAATGCAGCGGGCATCCAAAATGTAGTTTGTGGGAGTTCCCACCTAGGCACACAAATGAGTAGCCCTTCAGGCGCCTGGGAATAGTGATAATCTACCCCCACTCCGAGGGACATAACTCAGCCAACTGAAATGAACGAGGAAAGCGTTGATCTATTTTCATAAATGACAAACACAACCTTTTCAAAACCATGAAGTGAAACCAATTTACTCGGTGAAAGTCAATGAAGTCCAAAAAGCAACTTATGGAATGGGAGAAGATATTTGCAAATGTCTTATCAGATAAAGGGCTAGTGCCCTCAAATCTATAAAGAACTTATCAAACTCAACACCCAAAAAACAAAAGATATGAACAGACATTTCTCCAAAGACATACACATGGGCAACAGACACATGAAAAGATGCTCCACATCACTCAGCGTCAGGGAAATACAAATCAAAACCACAATGAGATACCACCTCACACCTGTCAGAATGGCTGAAATTAACCAGTCAGGAAATGACAGATGTTGGTGAGGATGCGGAGAAAGGGGAACCCTCCTACACTGTTGGTGAGAATGCAAGCTGGTGCAGCCACTCTGGAAAACAGTATGGAGGTTCCTCAAGACATCAAAAATAGAGCTACCATTCGACCCAGCAACTATACTACTAGGTATTTACCCCAAAGATACAGATGTAGTGACCTTCAGACACACTGCTCCCCAAATTCCATAGCAGCAATGTCCAAATAGCCAAACTATGGAAAGAACCAAAATGTCCATCAACATTGACAGATGAATGGATAGAGAAGATGTGGTACACACACACACACACACACACACACACACACTGGAATATTACTCAGCCATCAGAAAGAATGAAATCTTGCCATTTGCAACAATGTGGATGGAACTAAAGGGCATTATGCTAAGGGAAGAAAGTCAGCCAGAGAAAGACAAACATGAAATGATCTTACTCATATGTGGAATTTAAGAAAGAAAACAGGGGAAGGGAAGGAAAAATAAAATAAGATGAAAACAGAGAGGGAGGCAAACCATAGAGACTCTTAATTCCAAGAAACAGACTGAGTTGTTGCTGGAGGGGCGGTGGAGGGGACGGGGAATTGGGAGATGGGCACACTTGTTGTAATGAGTACTGGGTAGCGTATGCAACTGTTAAATCATGAAATTCCACCTCTGTAACTAGTAATACATTATAAGTTAATCCAATTGAATTTAAATAAAAAATTCAAAGAAAAAAAGAAAAAAAAACATATTTGTATCTACCGCTCAGCTGCCTCTCCACCCATTTCCAAATTCGGTCCGTATTCTGCCATTCAGTCCCCCTGCCCATTCTTCGGCTAGCTTCCACCCTCCGTAGAGGGCATTCTCCACACTGCTCCCCCCCAGCACAGGCATTCGGTCCTGCTCTCTCCACAAGGATCTGTTTGCCTAGGGCGCCACACGAGGCTTCTTGCCACCCAGACCGCTCCACCTCGAGGTCAGGGCCCTGGCCATGAAAAGGAAAGTTCTTTGTCTCCTATGTACTATTCTGTATTCTTCTGCCCTGTGCCCAGACTGACCTAGCAAGGCCACTCTGGATTACTGTGCTTTACGATTCAGACCAGGTCATTTCAGATCATTTCAGATTTTTGGGATGCCTGCCACCTGCATACTTTCCCATGTGTTTTCTATCCTCTCAGACTCTTCATTATTACACATTCATGGACAAGACCTCAAATTGGCCTGTCAGCGACAAGAGTTCCTGCAGACATTTGCCTCAACGACTAATGTCACATCAGTGACGTTCCTTGCTTGGTGAATTGTCTTGTCAAGGTTTTGCATCTTTGCACTGATGGTCATTCCTGCCCACTGACACATTCCATTTCATTTTGGGAGCTTGACAGTTAATGTCAGCTTACCCACTTAAATAACAGACAGGTCCCAACCCCCCAATTGCATGAAATGGGGCAAAATAGGGACTCTTGGAGAGGATACTTAAAACTGCTTGACAAAGTTTCAGCGTGAGGGCTTTTTTGAAATATTGGTTTCAAAGACTTATTCGCAGAAGCTATAATTTGCAAATAAAATCTGTTATTTTTATTTTTTTACTTACTAATTTATTTATTATTATTTCTTAAAGATTTTTAAATTTATTTCAGAGAGTGAGTGAGGGGAAGAGAGGGAGGAGGGACAGAGGAAGAGGGAGAGAGAGATCTTAAGCAGAATCCCCACTGAGTGCAGAGCCCAATGTGGAACTTAATCTCACGACCTTGAGATCATGACCTGAGCCAAAATCAAGAGTCGAATGCTCAACCAACTGAGCCACCTAGGTGCTCCTCTCTGTTATTTTTAAAAATAAGTGATGATAATACATTAAAAAATGAGCATGATTTTCATGCTTTGTTAACTAAGAAGATATTGCAGCAGAAATGAACATAACTTTTACAAAGAGCTCCTCCACATTCCTCTTTACAATGCCAAGATTCTCTCATCAGTTTAGTAAGAAAAGATTGTGGAAGAAATAGTCAGCAGAAATGGAATGGGTGGTCGAAAGGCTACTACATCAAAACCAAGGCCACAGATGGGTGGGACACAACTCTAGCTTGGTGGGAGTGTCAGTTAAAGTGTCTGTAACTTAAGTTTCTGTGGATAAAAATAGCAGGTGTATCTAACCTCACAGAGAAGTAGTAAAGTAAAACAGGTGAGGAAAATCAGGAATGAAAGTTAATCTGATGTGGTAATGTTACTCCCTAAATTCTGGGAAGTGCTGTTTTCAGTTTAAATTCAAGCAGTTTCCTTTTTAACCTGAAGATTTCAAAGCATTTAAGAGGAAGTATACAATAAGCCCAAATGATTGTGAATCAGTACCCAAACAATGAAATTAGCATGGAAAAGCACATGAGAAGGCTTTCCAGCATTTACTATAACTAATCACATAGGAAGGATGTGTGGACTTTGGGTCCATTCCAAAGTAGCTTTGCAAACTAATACTCAAAATTCATCAGTCGTGCAATTACAAGTCTTCATCCTCCTAAACTTTACCCACAGTAAAAGGAATTTATTCACTGTGAGAATTCATCCCATTTGTTGCATAACTGTGCAGAGGAAACGGAATAAATTACAAATAGTCCAACATGGATAGTCAAGGTGAATTTGGCAAAGCAAGATATATCTGACCCAACAGCTGTGGGCTTTATACCTAGGGGCCCAGCATAAGTAGAGATCCAAGAGGAGCAAGGATGGGAGGAGTGGACAGGAAGAAAAGGGAGTTAAAAGTCCTCTTATAATACAGTACACAACACTCCTGATTTTTCCACCCAGCTGTTCATTATTAAACAGAAGACCATTATGTGCCATTTAAAACTAAAATAATCTATTTTATATTTATTTGACACAGAGATCACAAGTAGGCAGAGAGGCAGGCAGGGACAGAGGGGGACGTAGGCTCCCCGCTGAGCAGAGAACTGGATGTGGGGCTCGATCCCAGGACCCTGGGATCATGACCTGATCAGATCATGACCTGAGCTGAAGGCAGAGGCTTAACCCACTGAGCTACCCAGGAGCCCCTAAAATAACCTATTTTATATTATTTTAAAACTTTGTCTCATTTTTATGCTATCATGTATGTAATGGCTAACATAAAACAAAGAAATGAATTTATTTTTGGTGTTTATAGTCACTTAAAAGTTACATTTCCATCTTCAAGACAGTATTCTAGTTGTTGTTTTTTTTTCTTTTTTAGCGTAATGTGACAGGGCTCAGCAGCTCCTAAAAGTACTAAAAACGAAGTAGTAGATAAGCCTGAAACTTAATGGTTGTGAGGTCCTTAAAAAACAATACTGTGTTTTTAATGGAGTTGCACAGGGTGAGAAACTCCAGCGGTTTTACGTTCCCTGCATGTGCTTCTCAGTCTGAAGTTAGAAAAGCAGCTCAGTCTGATTGAGCCGGGTAGGGGGTAAAGAACTCGCCAGGTTTTATACATGAAAGCAAACGCTTAATAGTAGAATTAAAAGCCAATGTACACTGAACTGTTGGTGTTAACCAAAGCCAACCCTGATCTGTACTCAAAATGTGGAGCGTGCACATTCAAAGCTGGTGACACTCGTCTCCTTGCCAGGAGCAGGGGCCCGAACACCAGACAGCAGAGCTGGAGAGCACAGTGCACCTTGCTCAGAATGTAGTGCTAAGCATTTGTCACACGCATCTCAGAGAGGCAGACTTTGAAGATGGAAGGTTCTCTGAAAATTCTGTGGCCCAGACCTTGGGGCCAGGCCAGAAAACCACGTTTCATGGTTTCCTGGAGCTCTTGTGTCTCAACGTGATATTCACAGAAGTAAAAGAAAAATTGTAAAAAAAGAAAGAAAGAAAGGAAGGAAGGAAGAAAGAGGTAAAGGAAAAGGAAAAGACCCCCACAGTCAGATGTTAGAGAAATGTGGAATGAATCAAGGTTAGACATGTTTCTTTCCTAAAGGACTCTCTGAGCCTTCAGGTTCCCTATTTGTGGGGCCTAAGAGCTCTCTTTGAAGAGATGTATTAGGCTGTGGCTCTGGGTCCTTGTGTTCCCTGGGACACAGCTTGGGAAATACTGAGATAAAATAAAACATGATTAACCCTGGTTTAGAGAGGAGGGCCTCAAGGCCCATGGACATTATGTCCTAGAAGGAGAACTCAGGCCTCCGGCCTCCTGGCACCAGCTTTTCCTAGGAGACAGTAAAAACCTGAGAAGAAACTGACCACAGCCAGAGTTCTTAGCAATGCCCATATCCTGGAGCTTCTCGGAAGGCTCAACCTTCCTGGAGTACATATGCCCTTCTCTCCCGGCTCAGTCGGGACACGTGGGCCCTCCCAGATCCTGATTACCTGATACAAAGGCATACAGATGCTATCAATCCACTCCAGTTGCAACCGGGGCAGTTCATCTTTCCGGTTCCGATCAAAAATCGCCTAGAATCGGGGAAGAGAAGCTTGCTTTATTACGTTGGAGTAGTTTACAGGTGCTTTGTCAAACACTTTGCCACAATGATCCAATTTTTACCAACTGAGCACTTCACAAATCACAATCAGTCTTTACATGTACTTTCTTTTCCTTTATCTATGACAAGAAATAAAACATTTTCATCTCTTTTTATGAGATGTGTAAGCGAATTTATTTGAACTTTATAGCACGAACACTCCCTGGGGCCAAAATCTGCCTTCAGATATAGGCAACGGCCACTAAATCAGGTCTTCAGGTCACCGGGAATTGGGTGCAAGTGAAGGGGAAGGGGATAGGTTTTATTGCCACAAAAGTAATGCAGGCTTTTATTTTTATAGTGAAAGAAGGTGGGATCAATTAGAAAAGATTCTTAAGGCAGTTTGATTTTAAATAGAAACTATTTGTGTTAATTTTTCAGGGTGGGGGGGCCCTGGGTGGCTCAGTGGGTTAGAGCCTCTGCCTTCGGTTCAGGTCATGATCCCAGAGTCCTGGGATCGAGCCCCGTATCAGGCTCTCTACTTAGGAGGGAGCCTGCTTCCCCTTCTCTCTCTCTGCCTACTTGTGATCTCTGTCAAAAAAAAAAAAAAAAAATTAAATCTTAAAAAAAAAAGATTTTAATTTTTCAGGGTAGGGTTTTGGTTTGACAACTCTGTGTTTTTCAACAAGGTTCTGTCATTAATAAAATCCTGAGCGTTTATCTATCGTGGGATGGATGATGTGGTAGTTACCCATTCTCACCTCCTTCCCAGCCTTTAAACTTCATGATATTATAATGTTTGGAAAATTTAGGTGTATTTTTTCGAGAAAAAGAAGTGATATATGTCTGTTGGGCAGACATGAAAAGGGAACAGATCAACTGGAATTGGGGCTCACGTGGGTTCCTGAACAAACACCGCCAGTTCTACTCCACCAAGCATGTCCCTCGGTCTGCTATCCACGAGTAAGGCCAGACATTAAGAAGGGACATTTCCTGCATTACTGCCTTTTTTTAAAGATTTTTTATTTTTTATTAACATATAATGTATTGTTAGCCCCAAGGGTACGGGTCTGTGAATCGCCAGGTTTACACAGTTCACAGCGCTCACCATAGCACATACCCTCCCCCATGTCCATAACCCAATGCATTACTGTCTTAAAGTAGGTTTGGTCTTTCCTCTATAGAGATAGCATGTGGCATCCACATCATTTTTGGCATTTACACAGGCCACGAGGGCAGATCCAAGGCATTCCCTTGGTCTGGAGATGTTGAAAAAGCCAGCATCCTTCGGACTTATGAATGAGGTTGGGAGTCGGTAGGACAGAAATCAAGAGCTGCTGAGGCTCACAGGAAGACAGAAGGGTGCTGCCGAGGAAAATCTCTCCGAGTCGGGGAGGAGGTCACTGACTGCCACAGGCTCTGCTCGTCTTTGTCTTGCAATGTGAAATGTGAAATACCAGGAAAGGGGACCAGGATCTGGAGAAGACTGACATGCACCAGAGGAAGGAAGGGATGGATCTTGTGAGCTGCAGTAGTCTTTGTTTGACATGTTCCTTTAAAAATATCATTCTGTTACTTAATCTTGAGCTCTCAGAGTTGTCTGAGCTTTTCTTATTTACTTAAATACTATTTTGGGGGCACGGAACTATATTTTTGGAGAGGTTCAGTTCACAATTGGTTGTGCAACCATTACTACAGTCAATTTTAGAACATTTTTAATAACCCCAACAAGAAATCCCATACCAATTAGCAGTCGTTCCTCCTTGTCCCCCAAATTCCTAGCCTTAGGCGACCACGAGTCTATTTTTTGTTTATATTTTCTGAACACTCATATAAATGGAATCGAATGATCCGTGGTCTTCTGTGACTGGCTTTCGCAGAGCATTCTGTGTTCAAGTTTCCTTCCTGCAGCACTCAGTAGCTCTTCATCCCTCTTTCTGGCCAAATGATATTCCACTGTATAGTTACACCCCGTTTTATTTATCCGATCCTCAGCTGATGCGCGGTTGGGTCGTCTGTACTTTGTGGCTCTGGTGAGTAATGCTGCTGGGAACGTTCATGTACAAGTTTCCACGTGGATGTACGTTTCCATTTCTCTCGGGGATAGACCTAGAGGCAGAACTGCTGGGCCACATGCCCAGTCTAACGATTCATGTTTCCCGGAATTGCCACACTGTTTTCTAAAGCAGCGGCACCATTTTACGTGCTCACCAGCAGTTTACAAAGTTCCAATTTCACCATATCATCCTCAGCGCTGGCTGTTGTCTGTCTTTTGAATTAAAGCTGGTCCCCAAGCGCCTGGGTAACTCAGTGGGTTAAGCCTCTGCCTTCAGCTCAGGTCATGATCTCAGGGTCCTGGGATCCAGCCCCACATCGTGCTCCCTGCTCAGCAGGGAGTCTACTTACCCCCCCTTCTCTCTCTGCCTGCTTCTCTGCCTACTTGTGATCTCTCTCTCTCTGTCTAATAAATAAATAAAATCATAAAAAACAAAACAAAACTGGTCCCCGTGAAGTGGTATCTTACTGCAATTTTGGTTTGCGTTTCCCTGATGATGACTGATTTTGAGCATCTTTTCATGTGCTCATTGCCCATCTGTATATATTTTTGAAGAAATATGTATTCAGACCCTTTGCCCTTTTTAAACATTGGGTGGTCTTTCTAGGAGTTGTTCATAATTCTCTACATATTCTAGATGCCAGGTCTGTATCAGATATGATTTGCAAATAATTTCTCCCATCCTGTAGGCTGTCTTTTCATTTTCTCGAGATTGTCCTTTCAGATGCAGTGTTACATTTTAATGAAGTCCAATTATTATTTTATTTTTCTTGTAATTTTGGTGTCAGATCTAACACATCATTGCCAGATCCAATCCAGAAGATTTACACTCTGTTTTCTTCTGAGTTTTCTGTAGTTTTAGCTCTTACATTTAGGTCTATGATCCACTTTGAGGTGATTCTGGGGTTTGGTGAGAGGCAGGGGTCTAACTTGACTCATCTGCAGTGGATATTCTACTGTCCCTGCACTATTTGAAAAGGCTACTCCCTTTTCAATGGGGGCGGGGATTGAACTGTCTTAGCATCCTTTTGGAGATCATATAGTAAGAGTTGATTTCCAGACCAATCACTTTTCAATAAATGCTTTTGGGTGGAAGTGTGAGATAACACACTGTCCTGTGCTCTCCTTTTACAGCATTTTGCATCTTGCAGTTGATTATGAGTGATTATTTATTTACTTTTAAATATCTTATTTATTTATTTATTTGAGAGAAAGAGCAAGCACAAGTGGGGGAGGGGAGGGCAAAAGGAGAGGGAGAAGCAGGCTCCCCGCTGAGTAGGGAGCAGATGTGGGGCTTGATCCCAGGACCCTGGGATCAGGACCTGAGTCAAATGCAGATGCATAATCACCTGAGCCACCCAAGTGTCCCGAGTGATTACTCAATATCTCTATTTCCCATCCATTGACAAGCTTTGGGGAAGGGCAGGGAAGATGGCGCCTTGCTCATGGCTGGATACACAGTGCCCAGCTTCATGCTGGCTACCTGGAGGTGCTCAAGCATGTTTTATTAATGGACTCACTGCTTCCACTATTAACCCTTTGGTTACTTTAATGACCTTTAGGACCGTGACACCTAATTGGGTCTCCCAGACCATTTTCTTCCTAAATATCAAATACTAACAGACACAGCTGGTGTCACCTCTGGGTGCATGCATTTCCAGACATCTCTGGAAAAGGATTACTGAGAAATAGCCCCGCCACAGCAGCCCGGAGACTGTCAACACAATGTTAAGTAGGCTTTTGTGAGGAGAGAGTAGCATTTAGTGCTGTGCTTCCACCAAAAAATTAGTTTCATTTACGTCTTCGGAGAATGCCTTACCTGAGCCTCCAGACAAAGGCTCCTTAGTGCTGTGTCACTGCGCCTGCCAGCTCGCCAATGCTGGCAACGGACTCAGATTTGTTTTCATTTAATTAAATGACCTGTGGTATTGCTGCATTATAAGCCTTTCAGAAGATGCCTGTGAAACAGTTATTTTTAAGTGGAGGAGAGATTTAATTTGTTTTTTTTTTTTTAAAGATTTTATTTATTCATTTGATAGACAGAGATCACAACTAGGCAGAGAGGCAGAGAGAGACAGAGGAGAAAGCAGGCTGTCCACAGAGCAGAGAGCCCGATGCGGGGCTCGATCCCATGACCCTGGGATCATGATCCGAGCCGAAGGCAGCTGCTCTAACCCACTGAGCCACCCAGGCGCCCCGAGAGATTTAATTTGAAAAATAGGTACGTAGCTGAGAGAAATGGGGGTTGTAGAGGTTTTACACCTTAATGATGTATCCCGATCTAGTGTCTTTATTTTTATAACCAAATCTGGTGACACCACCAAAAAAGAGGAAAGGGAGGTTTTGGAAACAGTATCAATAGATGTTGCTTTGGAAACTAAAATACTGGGTGAGTGTTCTGACCAATGTAGTCTTCTGACCTTTCAGAAGTAAGCAACCGATTAGGAATAGTCAACATTTGTAAGGCTGTGAGGTCTGACTTTAAGCAGGTGACGTTATTTAAGTAGGAGCTAGTTCGGTCCCTTTCCTTGAAAACTTGAAGATCTTAAAAATAACTCCAAATGTTCAAAAGTCAGTTGACTTGAATCCTCATAAACAGACATTCCTGACAACGGACGGACCCGTTCCTTGAGCCGCGCTCAATCTACTGAGCTTAGCCGGCTTTCCAACACTTTGCATCATTCCTTGAGTTGGTTGGGTGATGTGTTTTTAATTAATCCTTTATTAAGAATAAAGAGGCCACCCCCTCATTGTGGGTGGTTATGGAAGCATTTATGTCTTTTGTCTTGTTTGAGTAAAAACACCATCATCCTGAGCCTACAAGTAAGCATTTTCAAATAATAATAGAATGGATGATTCCATTAAAAATGACATTTCAGTCAACAGACCTGAGAGTTCCCCAAGTGAAATTTTCATTTTGCAAACAAAGAAAAGAAAGAGACTTGAAATGATTTGGGGTTGGGATTTTGGAAAGCCTGAAATTGGAAAATAAAATCCAGAACATCCGTTATCACAGTGGCTGCTGTCCAGTCTAGCTGCCTGAGGCTGAACAGCTTGCCTTTGACTTTCATCTGTATCTCTAATCCAAAGTGGCTACTGGCCACATATGAAATGCCAGCACTGGGCTTTGAGTTACTCAAATGTCACTCTGCACGTCCTCCTTCATGCTTACTTGGCCCACTGTGGGAGCTCAGGAAATGCTTGTTAAGTAGCTCACCACTCTTAATCAGAAACCTGGGAATAAGAGTGTTTAAATCTAAGTTTAATTAAAGTTTTAAACTTTCAGGAGTGCTTCCTTAAATCCAACTTTCAGTCCTTCCCACTTTCAAGTTGTGATCTGGAGTTACTTTCAAAAATGTCTTCCAAAGGGTAAATGTGTCATTTTAGAAGGACGAACTTACTGAAGGAGTGAGTTTGAGCTCTGCTCTCTCCCGATCTCCTTGTTCAAAGAATTCACTGGTTACAAGTTCAGCCACCTGAAACATATAAGTAGTTAATTTATGGTTATGTGTGATGTAACATAAGACTCAGAAGTTATTTCTGCCCTCTGTGTATGGTGATGATTTTCAACCCAGAAAATCATTTAAAAAGCTTTTGAAGAAATACATTAACATTTTCTGTTTCAAGGTATTACAGACTTTAATCAATGAAACTGATTTCCTTCTAATCAGAAGAACTTGTACAAGGCATTTTGAGATGCATGCTAGTAGACGATCTCGGAGAGTACAGATTCCATAATCAGGATGAGGCACTGGGTTGCTACTTTCAAAGTAGGAAATGTTCTGACTGCAGAAAAATGAAGCAAATAATGCCTAATAATATTTTTTGTTTTTATAATATGATATACTTGTAATAATAATTTAGCTAACTTTTGGTTGTTTCTACATAGATTCTTCACTTTGTTGCATACTTCTATCTTAGCTTGGTTTCATTTGCCACCCCCAAACTCTTTACTGCCTCACCCTACCAATATTTGCATGCACTCTGGAGAAAGATAACCCCAGGGCCACCTCTGCTTCTTACTGGAGCAATCAGCCAAGGGTAGGACTAATGCTAGAGTGACTGTTCATCCCAGGTTTTTCTACAGTGTGTCATGATGCAGTTTGAAGAATGTTGTTCTGGTTTTCCAACTGTCTTAATCTAGGTACATAAGTGTTCATTTATGGTAGGTCCTGGTTGGTACAAGCACAATGGAATTAGTGGTTCTACCCTGAATGGGTGGATTTTTCCAAAGTAAGGACTTCTATTTTTCCACTTTTCACCAATTAGCATGGATGATCTGAAGTTGCTCATTGATCACTGTTAAGCTAAAGAGAAGCTTCTCCAAGCCCTGTGTTTCCAATGATCACTTATGGGAAGCATACTTATATGGCAGGTAACTGTTCAACAAGTATTTTCAACAACACTATAGTTTGCATCTAGGAAATCTCCGAGATGAACGAGCTGGATTTAGAAAATTTGAAAGAGGGACGCCTGGGTGGCTCAGTTGGTTAAGCAGCTGCCTTCGGCTCAGGTCATGATCCCAGCGTCCTGGGATCGAGTCCCACATCGGGCTCCTTGCTTGGCAGGGAGCCTGCTTCTCCCTCTGCCTCTGCCTGCTGCTCTGTCTGCCTCTGCTCGCTCGCCCGCTCTCTCTCTCTGACAAATAAATAAATAAAATCTTAAAAAAAAAAAAATTTGAAAGAGCAGGAAAAAGAAATCCCAGAAAACTCGATGGCAAGAAGATTTGGATCCCCAGACTAGTTTTTCCTTTATTCTAGGCTCTTACAAAGATGATGTTCTAAGGTCTGGAAAAGGCTAAAGTGGTTTCAATTCAGTCAAGTGGATAGAATCAAGATAATTTACCTAACGGTATGTCTCAAGAGATTCTGCCAACCATAAATCATAACCATTGATAAAGCATAAAAACAGGGGTGCCCGGGTGGCTCACTCTTTAAGTGTCTGCCTTCAGCTCAGGTCATGATCCCAGGGTCCTAGGATCGAGCCCTGCATCGGGCTCCCTGCTCAGTGGGAAGCCTGCTTCTCCCTCTCCCATTTCCCCTGCTTGTGTTCCCTCTCTCTCTGCCAGATAAATAAATAAAATCTTTTAAAAAACAAAACAAACCATAAAAACATCTCTCTCCATCTCTGTCTCTGTCAGAGAGTATATACAGAGAGTATATCTCTCTCACACCCTCCCCCCCAACCCCTGCCTTGAGTCTAGCAAGTATGTCATTTATAAAGAAATAGAATATCTAGTCAGTTCAGATTTTAAACATTTCTAATAAGGAATATGGGTACCTTCTGAAAATTCAATAGCATAAAACTAATGGAGCTGGCTCAGTTTTTGTAGGGCCTGATTCCCTTCTCTGTCTCTAGTCTCTGCCACTACCTTTCCCATTAGCACTCCAGACCTCTCTCTCTGTCTCCTGCCTTCCTGAAAGAAGAAATGGTCCCCTAAGGGCCTGGCCTGATTTATTCAGCTCCCAGAACACTACCTCAGATTGCTCTGAGGTGGGTCTTTTGCACTAAAGAATACAAATGTGCACATCAGATCACCCCAAGGTAGGAGTCCTGCATAGGTCCATAGCCCCTGGAAAGCAAAGAAATTAAAACAAAATCCTGTCCTTGATCTTTCTAAAGTGGTCCTGGCTATCTTCCCTGTGCTTTTTAACAGCTTAACTTGTACCACTGTTTCATTTGTACTTAAAAACCCAATCAGGAACATTAAGTAGCTCCTGATTGAATTTTTTATTAAAGAAGGAAATTGAGATGCTAATCAGGCCTTAGGGGATCACTGGGGAAACCCACATGTGTGAGAGGAAGGAGGGTTGGAATAGACACCAGTTTAAAAAAAAAAAACACTTTGCAAGGAAATGTTAAAAAAATCAACATCTTGGAAATTAGAAATCTATCTATCTATATATTTTTAAAGATTTTATTTATTTATTTGACAGAGAGAGATCACAAGTAGGCAGAGAGAGAGGAGGAAGCAGGCTCCCTGCTGAGCAGAGAGCCCAATGTGGGGCTCGATCCCAGGACTCTGGGATCATGACCTGAGCCGGAGGCAGAGGCTTTAACCCACTGAGCTACTCAGGCGCCCAAAAATATATCTATATTTTTAAAAGAAGTTTCCATTGTTTTTGTCCAAATGTTTCCTAAAATCATAGGAGTATGTTTTTGAAAACACTTTAACCTACTTGATTTGGAGACAAACACAAATGAGATTTCCAGTTTAGAGTTCTAACAAGATTTTTGATGGCAATATCTGGAAAAACATGGTTTTGTGTTTTATTTCCCTGAACTCTTGGGTCTTTGCTCTTATCAGCAGAACTTCGCATCCTAAAAATAAAATATTATTGGGACGCCTGGGTGGCTCAGTTGGTTAAGCCGCTGCCTTCGGCTCAGGTCATGATCCCAGCGTCCTGGGATCGAGTCCCACATGGGGCTCCTTGCTGGGCAGGGAGCCTGCTTCTCTCTCTGCCTCTGCCTGCCGCTCTGTCTGCCTGCGCTCGCTCTCGCTCGCTCCCTCTCTCTCTGACAAATAAATTTAAATAAATAAATAAATAAATAAATAAAATATTATTTATGTCAGTGACCAAGAAGACCACCTTCAAGTGGCCAATGGGCCTCCCAGGTTGGCCTAAAATATCAATGCAGAAACTCTTTTTCCTTCTAAGGACTTTCTCTTGCCTTTTTCCTGCTCCCAAGTGGGCTACTGCTCCTTTAGTTGCTGACATGCATTTCACTGGGGTTTCTGAGAGGCCTGGCACATCTAACCTCATCCCACTCTGTTTCCAATCAATTTTGTTCTTCCCCTGGTCCCCTAAACTTCCTCCCACTCTCCACTCCTCTGCTTCTTTCCATCCCAATCCATCTCTGCTTCTGGTCACCCCCGCTACTACACTTTCCCCCAGTACCTGGGAGATACCTACTTCTTCTCTGTTCCCCAGCTTTTACTGTAGGGGAGCCATCACACACTGGGGCAGCAGAGAGTGGGCAGCGATGTAGAAATAAGCTACGTAGCCGTGCAAATTCTTCCCACTTAGTCTGCTTTAGGTAACTTCAGATGTGTCACACTAAGATGAAAGCCGAGGCTCAGCTGGAGTAG
>ML109397.1:110394-133437 GCA_003697995.1 Taxidea taxus jeffersonii | reverse complement strand
TTTTTTTTTTTTTTTTTTTTTAATTTACTTGACAGAGATCACAAGCAGGCAGAGAGAGAGGAGGAAGCAGGCTCCCCGAAGAGCAGAGAGCCCGATGCAGGGCTCGATCCCAGGACCCTGGGATCATGACCTGAGCCGAAGGCAGAGGCCTTCACCCACTGAACCACCCAGGCGCCCCAGGATTTCCTTTTTTTTTAATACTCTATAGGCTTATGTGTATATGTGTATGCATGAGAACTCCTAGAAGGATTTACACAAAAATGTTAATAGTAATTTCTGTTGTACATTAGGGCTTTCAATATTCTGACATTTTGGGGTGCCTAGGTGGCCCAGTGAGTTGGGCCTCTGCCTTCGGCTTAGGTCATAATCTCAGGGTCCTAGGATCGAGCCCCACATTGGGCTCTCTGCTCGGGGGGGAGCCTGCTTCCCCCTCTTTCTCTGCCTGCCTCTCTGCCCACTTGTGATCTCTGTCAGATAAATGGAAAAAATCTTTAAAAAAAAATCCTGACATTTAAAAATTTTGTAATGATTAATTATAAAATTAATTTTCCAATGAGCAAAAAATCGAGCCTTTATATAAAAAAGGAAAAATGCAGAATGTTACTAATCTAGAAAAGTTTACATATTTATGCATATAACTTGATAAATAGTAATGAAATACAATTAAAGTGTTGGTTGGATCTGAAGAAACTGATCTTTTTAATGCTTTTCACTTTTGTAGGACTAGACGAAATTGCAAAAGAAAGAGAAAAACTGAAAAAGGCAGAAAGTATCCAGATCAAAGAAGAAATATTTGAGACTTCTGAAGATACTTTAAATTGTTCAAATCCAGATCATTGTGAGCAAAAGGAAGATCCTAAAGAAAAAGATAACACAAATCTGTTTCTTCAGAAACCTGGTTCTTTTTCAAAATTAAGCAAGCTTTTAGAAGTGGCTAAGATGCCTCCTGAGTCAGATGTGATGACCCCCAAACCAAATAATAGTGCAAATGGGTGTACATTGTCTTATCAAAACAGTGGAAAACATTCCTTGGGCAGCATTCAATCAACAGCAACCCAAAGCAACATGGAAAAGACAGACTCTAATAATCTGTTCAGTCCTGGTTCAAGTGGTCCAGGGAAGTTCTACAGTCCTCTACCGAATGACCAGTTGTTAAAAACACTGACAGAGAAGAACAGACAGTGGTTCAGCCTTCTGCCAAGAACCCCTTGTGATGATACTTCACTTACCCATGCTGACATACCAGCTGCTTCTGTAGTGACTCCTCAGTCTCAGCCACCATCCATGTCCCCCTTACCTGCCCCCGCCCCCCTTCTGGGATCATCTTCTGCTCAAACTCCCGTGGGCCTCAATCCATTTGCTGTATCACCTCTTCAGGTTTGTATTGCTCATTGTATTGCTCATGTATTGTAATGAGTTACAATACATGGGGTCAAACAATCTTTGACCCCATGAAGATTCTCGCTTTGGGGAGTCAGCTGGATGTTTGTATTACCCCTGCCACAGTTTGAGAACTGGAAAGAGTCACAGTTGCTATTACCAAGCTTCATTACAACTACTATGCCTTTCCTAGTCTAAGGCAAAAGCTTCCTGCATTACCTTTTTTATTTTTTTTTCCCAGAATTTAAAAAATTTCAGATGCTAAACATTTTTCCTAACTTTTTAGATTGTTCTACTTTTAAAATATTTTATTTTTTTTATAGATGAAAAGTGGAGTATCTATGATGGGACTCCAGTTCTGTGGATGGCCCACTGGTGTGCTTGCTTCTAATATTCCGTTTACGTCACCTTTACCTAGTCTGGGATCAGGATTGGGATTATCCGAAGGAACTGGTAATTCATTCTTGACTCCCAATGTTGCTTCAAGTAAAAGTGAATCTCCGGTGCCACAGAATGAAAAAGTCTCCTCAACTCAGCCTGCGGCTGTCGAAGTAGCAAAACCAGTAGATTTTCCTAGTCCAAAACCTATTCCAGAAGGTAGGTACATTGAGACAGTTTTTAGCCACTTACTTTATTTCATTGTTAGTAGAGTCTTATAACTGAGTCTTCGATGGTTATATATGTAGTTACAAATCTGCTGATTTGTTTTGTGCCATTAATTCATATTCAAGATATTTGTAAAAGATGTACATATTTATCTTGACTTAGAAATGCAATTTGGTTGGTGGAGAATTATTGACCCCGAGGACCTAAAAGCTTTGCTTAAAGTGCTACATCTCAGAGGAATAAGAGAAAAGGCATTACAGAAACAAATTCAGAAACATTTGGATTACATTACTCAAGCCTGCATCAAGAATAAGGATGGTATGTACCTAAAAGAGATTTCTGCTCTCTTGGTTACTTATGAAAATTAATTCTTTTACCTTAAATGTATTTTAGTATGTTTTAATTTATTTCTGATAGGCATTTTTTTTCTATTTTGCTCAAAAAATAGTAGCTATTTACATTTCTTAAATTGGCATTATTCTCTTACATTGTTTTACAATATACAGATGTATTGCGTTCTTAAAAAAGAATATTCCTAGGGTGCCTGGTTAAGTTGGTTAAGCAACTGCCTTCCGCTCAGGTCACAATGGATTGAGCCTCGAGTCAGGCTCCTTGCTCAGCAGGGAGTCTGCTTCTCCCTCTCCCTCTGCCTGCTGCTCCCCATGCTTGTGCTCTCTCTCTCTGTCTCTGTCTCTGTCAAATAAATAAAAATAAAATCTTAAAAAAAAAAAAAAGAGGGGCGCCTGGGTGGCTCAGTGGTTTAAGCCTCTGCCTTCGGCTCAGGTCATGATCTCAGGGTCCTGGGATCGAGCTCCGCATCGGGCTCTCTGCTCAGCAGGGAGCCTGCTTCCCTTCCTCTCTCTCTGCCTGCCTCTCTGCCTACTTGTGATTTCTGTCACATAAATAAAATCTTTAAAAAAAACTTAAAAAAAAAAAAGAATATTCCTACTTTTAAAAGTAAGCTGCCTGCATACACACAAGTGCACTTGTGTCTGTTAAGTTACATGCACTTGTTACCCCTGGACTTTTATTTACTTTTTGAAAGAAATCACTGGGGAATAGAGTAGATTTTAAAATTAATTTCTTTTCAAATGTAGTTGCTATTATTGAATTAAATGAGAATGAAGAAAACCAGGTGACTCGAGATATTGTGGAGAACTGGTCAGTAGAAGATCAAGCAATGGAAATGGATTTGAGTATTCTTCAACAGGTGGAAGATCTAGAAAGGAGAGTTGCATCAGCAAGTTTGCAAGTGAAGGTAAAATTGACTTGGAATAAATCTGTTTTTAGGATAATGGAAGGTAACTAATATTTATTATATGCCTGACATTTGCCAGTTCCTATGTTAAATGTCTTTATTTTATCTCATTTAATCCTTATCATAATCCTGAATTAATTTTCCCCATCTTACAGGTAAGGAACAAGGCTCAGAGTAAGTAACCTGCAGTGGTCTTATAGTGAGTGCCTAAATGTGGGTTCAGATCAAATCAGTCTAACTCCAGTACCCATGTTCTTTTTACTATATCTTGCTGCTTCCTTAATGACAATAGAAGCTATCATTTCTGGTATGCAGTTCTTTACCACAAGCAGAGTTTCACAGTTTCATCATGATAATATGATGATCTGTTAAATTCCTACTACCATGTTTTGTGTAGGCACAGGAAGCACCTCTATAACAAGCCATGTTGTATGTCAGATATTTACTCTATATAATTTAAAATTGGGGAATATAGATATATCTGAATATGTGTTATATTATGATACATACACACACCCTACATATATATGTAAAGTTTTAATATATGTGTTTATCTACTGGGCATTACCATTGTCACAAACAATGATCAGAACTGGCTTCCAATGGAAAGGCAAAAGAAAGGAAAGCTTTACCTTTGTGCAAGACTTTTTGGTTTTGTAAATAGGAGTATAAAGTCTTCTCAATTAATAATAAGGTGACATCTCTGAGAATAAATGGATTGATGGTGAATAAGCATGAGACAAACACCTTAAAAGGTTTAGAAAATGTAGTTTCAAGATAATTTGATTAAATATTTCACATTTTATCCAGAATGAGAAACTTATGTTACAGTACTATCCTATCCAATGATTAAAATATTTATTCAAAATTATTTTAATGCTGGCATTTGGAAATTTTCAGGGATCTCCAAAAAATATCATTTTCCAGAGCTAATAAAATATCCATTTCTTGCCACAAACATAATTACCAACCTTGAGAAGTTTATCATTTGCTGAAACTATTGTACTAGGCAACCGTACAAATCTTCTTCCTGGTGCAATATAAAAATGCCTCACTTATCTGGCATCTTCAACAAGTGAACTCTTCTACACAAATTAATTTTCTAGAAAAATAATAATTATTCCATTTAGTGCTACAATTTTTGACATATCTGTTGGATCACTTATGTTATATATTACACTGCCTTCTTAAAATTGAGAATAATGAGTTTGATTTAAATTCTCTCGGTGAGGGGCGCTTGGGTGGCTCAGTGGGTTAAAGCCTCTGCCTTCAGCTCAGGTCATGATTCCAGGGTCCTGGGATCGAGCCCCGAGTTGGGCTCTCTGCTCAGCAGGGAGCCTGCTTCCACCTCTCTCTGACTGCCTCTCTGCCTACTTGTAATCTCTGTCTGTCAAATAAATAAAATCTAAATAAATAAATAAATAAATAAATTCTCTCGGTGACACGGTATCTTTAGTATGAAGACCAATGATTAGATAATGATTCCCTCAGGGAATCATTCTGCCCCTTTGTTAAGTGATCCTAGTGTGCTTTGCTTTTTAAACTATGACATCTGCTTTCTATAGTCTGTTTTCTTTCATGATCAGTTGTTACTATTTGCTGATTTTAATTTGATTGGCTCTACTAGCCCTATTTTCCTCCAACTTCCTTCCTCCTCTGCCCCATCTAACCTGCCAATTCTGATTGGCTATTGGTTGGAAAAGCATATCATCACACTTTTCAAGTTGTGTATAAAGTCAGAGCATGGGCCTGAAACATTTTCCTGGGGATAATACTCAAATTTTGGTGAATGACCTTATCATATTACCAGCTGCTTAGATATTTTTGGCTGTGTTCTCAGAAGCTAAGTGAATTTTTTCTAAATGGTATGTAGTATCCCTTTCAAACTGTAAGAATGAAGCCATTTGACATGACTTAAACCTAATGCACTTACGCATACTACTAATAATTTCATACTTATTTCCTAAATATAAATGTTCTACTGAATTAATGAGAAAGAATTGATCCCAATTACAAGACAAAATAATTATCACTAACGAGACTTAATAAAAAGCATAATGGTCATTTTGTTTCTTATTTACTAAGTACCTATTCCATATCAGGCAGTGGACATCACAAAATTGGATACAAGGTGGTTTCTGCCTCAGAAAGCCTATCATATGATATGAAGAGACATGTGTACATCTCTGTAGACTCTAGTAACTGATCACAGACAAGTACAGAATTATGCATGAAAAAGAATACAATACTTCTGGTGGGGAGATATGAGAAAGATCAGGGAAGATTTCATGGAGAAGTCAAGATGGAATTTGAGAAGATGATGAAGGCTTTGACAGGGAACAGAGAATGCCATACTAGAAAAAGCAAATAGCATGAGTGGAGCACCAGGAACTGGGAGCACAGAACATGGAATTTGTCTGCAGTGTAGGGTACATAAATGGGAATATGCTGAGAAAGAAGTAGATTCAGTTACTTGAATGTCATGATAAAAATATGGACTTTGTTAAGGAGTAGGGAATCTTGGAAGGATTTAGAGCTAGAGGATTGATATAAGCAAGCTAGGTTGTAGGATCATTTATTTATTTAATCAACATTTATATATATATATATAGAGAGAGAGAGAGAGAGAGAGACATCTGTTTGCCCTACTCTGCTGGAGATAAAATGACTAAAAGCAGACATGGCCCCTCTGCCCCCATGGAATTTAGAGGCAGAAAATGTTCATCAAATAATCATAGTAGTGTAAAATTGTGACTACCACAAGGACATGGAGTATCATGTGGTTCTATAAGAACCTGTAACAGGGAGATTTAACCTCCAAAAGGAGGTTAAGGATGGATTTCCTGAGGAAGTAAATTTTAATACGAGAGCTACAGAATGAGTAGAGTTAAGTAGGTGTAGAGGAGCAGGGGAAAAGCCATACAGACAAATGTAACAGCTTAGGCAGAGCATCTGTGGCTGAAGAAAAAATGGTAAGTACAGAAGAGTGGTGGAAGGAGTAAAAATGGAAAAGAAGAACAAAGTTCAGAGACTACCGAGAATTTTCCATTTAAGTGGTCCCAAGAAATGAATAAGTATTTATTCATTCTTAAGTCCTCCAGAATACTTTGCTGATTTTCATTATACCTTTTATAATATCAAAATTATTAAATTTTCTTCTTCAAACTTATAACTGTTTCTTTTAATTTTCTGTTCTTGTTTCTACCTAGCATTAGGAAACACAAGGTAAAAACTTTCAGTAAAGATCCTTGAGATCTGCTGGTGTCTGCTGCTGTATTTTAAGTACAGGTAATTCACCCATCAGGCATTTTAAGAGGAAACCATAATAACATTGTTCTCTTGATATATAGGGTTGGATGTGTCCAGAGCCTGCATCAGAAAGGGAGGACTTGGTATATTTTGAACATAAGTCATTTTCTAAATTGTGCAAGGAACATGATGGAGAATTTACTGGCGAAGAAGAAAGCAGTGCACATGCACTAGAACGGAAGAGTGACAACCCCCTAGATATAGCTGTAACCAGGCTGGCTGATTTGGAGCGGAACATTGAGAGAAGGTATCTGAAGAGCCCCTTAAGTACCACCATTCAGATCAAACTGGATAATGTGGGCACAGTTACTGTCCCTGCTCCTGCACCATCCATTAGTGGTGATGGTGACGGGTAGGTTATTGAGATTAACTTGAAAAATTATTGTGCTTCTTTGCTAATTGGAGCCTATTTTCTATTGCCTGTTATCTATGTATCTTCTTGTATGTCTGTGATCCATATGGATCATGCTATTTGCATGGTGCTTTGTAAAAACATTTTTTTTTTGTTATGTGCGTTGATAATCCTGCAAAGTGATCTTACATTTACCTGGTTGTGACTAAGCTTTGAGGCACGTAGCCACAGTCTGTGCACTACATCAAATTTAGTTGCTTAAACCTTATTCTTATTGGCTGTTCCATGTTTTTGTCATTGCTTGGCTTTCAGTGTGATGATTGTTTCACATTCGGTAACCATAAATGTGGATATGACCTACTTAATTTTTCTATATTTCAATGCAGAATTGAAGAGGATATTGCTCCAGGGCTCAGGGTATGGAGAAGGGCATTATCAGAAGCTCGCAGTGCTGCACAGGTAGCTCTGTGCATTCAGCAGTTACAGAAATCAATAGCATGGGAAAAATCAATTATGAAAGTTGTAAGTGTTTTCATTTAAGAAATACTATAACTAATTTACTTTGTCCTGTTTTTCCCAACCTCTAAATCTTTCTTAATTAATATATTACTTATTGTCAAAATAATGTATGCTTTGACAGTTTAATTCTTAAATACTCTTTCAGTTTGATATTTTTCTCCTTATTTTGAGCTTTTTGAAGGAACCTACCAAATATATTATCTCTTCTTTTTAAAAGTCTTGATTCTTATTCTGTTGAATATTGTTTATAACTGACTGAAGTTGTTTTCTATATTCTGTTAACGTAATAGTTGTTCATCTAAATATTTTGAAGACCCTTTTACTCCTGTAAACATTCCAGTTGCTAACATTATCTGCTACAGATATTCATTGCATTCTTAAAATATCTTTATATTTCTTTCAGATTTCTTTTTTTTAATGCTAAGAAATACTTAGATGAGTAAATACAAAATAAGCAGAGAGCTCTTAGTTTGTGTACTTGATTGATAATCATGCATATGGCATCAGAAGTAGCTGACATGAAGAATAGGTCTTTTATTTTTTTTCTTCTAACAATTAAAACTGGTTTTTCACCTTCTTCCCTTAAGCTCAAGTGGTTATATTGTGTATATAAAGGTAGAAGTTACCTTTACCTTGTACCAGGCACCAAATACTATGTATCCAAAATAAAAGCTATAGTCCATGTATCTTCCAGAGAGATGCTCATTTTAAATCATATTCATGTCCCTCTTGCCTCTTATATATCAGATATAGAAATATTTATTATATGTGAACCTTTATGAATTACTTTGACATTTGCTTTTGAGTTACAGATTAGCTGTAAAATCCAAACATTTGAGATTTGTTTTTATGAATGACTAAGAGTAAAATTCCTTTCCTTAAAATAGTCATTCCCCAAAGAAAAGAAGTGATCCTTAAATAATTTTAACATTCTTTCCTTTATTTTTACCTGTAAGTTTAGACTACTCAATGCCTTACTCATTCTTACAAATAAATTTGATTTCTTCTGTGGTTTTTCCCTTCTTCATATAAAATATCCATGGAATAATGAACATGCAGTTTTCACAGTCTGCTCAAATTTAGGTCTTTTCCAATCCACATTACAGTTTACCATAAGATTGAAGGTATGTTCTGTTCATCTGGTAGCATTTTTATCAGGTAAAAAGAATTTTTCTTCTAAAAGCTGTGATTAAAACCCATTTTAAGATCCCCTTGGAGAAATATACTTGGTGATATTACTAGATTGTAATGATTATAAGATACAGAATTCTATATCAAAATGAAATTGGAACAGTTCTTGTCTCATATACACCAAAATAGTCATCATGACAGGGTCAGTTTTGTTATAACCTGTATATAGAAACCCAAAATTTGTTCCAAAAACTGCCTTTATATTAGTATTCTTGCTTTCTGCAGTCAAAAACTTTATTTCATTTCTGACAAATTCGTAAGTCTTTTTCATGTTACTAATATACATTTATCACTATTTAACTCCATCTCTTATAATTTTCATGTTTTAATATTTAAGAGTACATTATTTGCTATGAAACTATCTTGAAAAGAATGCATAGTTTCATAATCAAAGTTTAATGAGCACTTTTTAACCTTTAACTAGAAATGTAATTGTGCCTAAAATAATCCTCATAACAAGTCCCAACAGAATGTTAAAGTACTCAATGCCTTTAGAAATACCCTCTTTGCCAGAGACCAGGCTTATCATGGAAAGAAGGAGCTGTCATAATTTGCCTCCAGATAATTCCCTGCCCACAGTGTGCTTTATATTGTTGTTAATGTTAAACATAGGCAACATCCACTATTTTATGCTCTACACTTGCTCTAACATGTTACGAGGTATTGCTGTGACTCTTTGAAAGTGTTATAAGCTTGATACCTGTCACCCTTTTTTAATAAGTATCAGAAAAGAATTTTATCTTTAAATCATAAGTGTGAGATGTCAGACTTTATAGTCTTTCTAGTTATCTGTTATAAAAAGTAGAATTTACTTACTGTTCATGAAACTGATTTTAACTATTATTGTCACAGGGATTTAATTATAACCTTCTAAATGTTATTTCTCAATATCTTTACAATAGAAGTTTTAAAGACATAACTTAAATTTGGAGAAATAATACCATGTTAAGGTACTTAGTGATGTGGTATTAGGAAGGATCAGAAAATACTTACTGTTAGAATGGCAGACTCTGCTGCTTTTGCTCTTAGTACACATGACAGTTTTAGTATTATATATATTACATACACTTGATAGATACTTAAGCTGAATAGTGTGTATCTGCCATTTTGATAAGATTTTTAAGCTGTCCTTGATGTACATATTGAGTTATATAAGTTATATTTTAGACTTTCCCAGATTAAGATTTAATGTTGTATTGAAAGTTTTAACAATTAAGTTTGAAAAGTTAAGCTATTTTCTTTTTAAGAGTATAAATATGTAACTTTCAATTAGTGTAAGTGATTTACAGTTTAAATGTTTTGCTTTTTCAAAATATTGATTACAAGTCATTTTCTACTGTGGCAGTATAAGCTAAATGTCAACACAGGGTTAGTATCGACCATTTTTTAAAGCTTTCTTGAAAGTTTTTCTTTTCTAACTTTGCTTCTTTCCTTTTGTGAAACTGGTTATGCAGAGTATGTATGCATGGGGGGAGGGGAATCTCCTTACAGATTTTAAAGTTCATAATGGTATTAGAAATTTTTTCACAGAGAAGAAATAATTTTATTTTTAGTTCTACAAAATGTTATGACTAATTAAATTCTTTGATTTAATTTATTATTACCAGGTTTTTTTCTCCTTAGAAATAATTTTGTAGGATTCATTTTCTGCACTTGTGACACTTGTTTGATTTAGGCTGAATTCCAAAGTTTCTTGGTTTGGACACTTTTTTTTAAATCAATCTCAAAAAGTAGATGGATAATTTAGCTAAAATATAGGCTCATCTTTTTACTATTATATATAATTTTGATACTAATACAAGTTTCCTAATTTTGATCTTAAAAAATACTCTAACTCTTACTTATTTCTTTCTCAGGATATCATGAGGATGCTAAGATAAGCAAAAGATGAAATACCTTAAAAAATTAAAACACCATGTATTAAAGCTACTCATTGCTTTATGTGCTCTAATGTCACGTTAATGATTTCATATGTTAATGTGTACATGCTTCTGAAGTGTGCGCAGGCATTCAACCTCTAGCTTTGTTCTTTGCAGTCTACCTGAAATGTGCATTTTCCCCAACTGAACTGCTCACCCCGTCATGTGGTCCATATCTGTGTAATGAGAGATACATAGATGTGTATGGCTACTGTATATTTGTTAGCAAGCGGAATGTTTGTTACTAATATAAATTAGGAATTATGGTGTGTTTAATATCCCAATAACTATTCTTCACAGCAGAGAGCTAATTTTAAATGATTTCTCATATATTATAGTACTGCCAGATCTGTCGAAAGGGAGATAATGAAGAACTGCTTCTCCTTTGTGATGGCTGTGACAAAGGCTGTCACACATACTGCCATAGACCCAAGATTACCACTATACCAGATGGGGACTGGTTTTGTCCAGCTTGCATTGCTAAGGTGAGACTGAGCTAACACTAAACTTTTTAATTGCCAGATCAAAATGCAGTGCTATATGGGGATTTTTTAAAGATGTAATTCACAGGCCATAAAAATCACCTTTTTAAAGGGTACAACTCAGTAGTTTTACAATAGTCCCAAAGTTGTAGAACCTTCACCACTATTAAATTCCACAACAAATTTTTCATGACCCCAATAAAGAGTCTTTGTACCATTATCTATCATTCCCCATCTCCCCTTAGCCTCTGACAACCATTAGTCTACATTCCATCTCGATGGATTTACCTATTCCAGTTGTTACATATAAATCATATCATACAATATGCTGTCTTTTTACAATATGCTGCCTTTTGTGTTAGACTTCTTTCACCTAGCACAATATTTCTGGGTTCATTCATGTTCTAGCATGTATTAGTCCTTCCTTTTTATAGTCAAATGATATTCCATTCTTTGGATATAACATATTTTATTTATCCATTCTTCCATTGATAGACATTTGAGTTGTTTCCATATTTTGGGTATTATGAATAATGCTGCTGTGAAACATTCATACATAAGTTTTTGTATGAATAAATGTTTTCACTCATCTTGGGTATATACCTAGGAGTTAAATTGCTAGACAAATGGTAATAAGCATATGTATTTTAAGTCACTTTCTGGTCACTTTTTTTTTAAGTCTTTTTTTTTTTTTAAGATTCTATTTATTTATTAGACAGAGATCACAAGTAGGCAGAGATAGGCAGAGAGAGAGGAGGAAGCAGGATCCCTGCTGAGCAGAGAGCCCAATGCGGGGCTCGATCCCAGGACCCTGAGATCATGACCTGAGCCGAAGGCAGAGGCTTTAACCCACTGAGCCACCCAGGCGCCCCATTTCTGGTCACTTTTAAATTAGAAGCCTGTGGACACTCATAATGATTGATTAAAGAGAAGCAATATGATAATAGCATTAGAAAGTAAGGAATAAGAAGTGTGAAAGGGTCAGTATGTGTTGAGGACCAGAGTCTTTGTTAGGTGTTTCCTAAGTTAGTCACTCCCTTCCATGTTTAATCTCTTAGCCAATAGCTACCATTAATTATTACCAGTAACTGCCATGTCTCCATGAACTAAATTCCAAACATCCATCTATTCAATGCCTCCTTTCTTTTGGTCTACCCCCTTTCACACTCTAACTCCCAACGATTCTTTGACCTGTAGTCCATTTATCTGAAGACCTTCTCACTGTCCCTCTTGCCTTTCATGTCCTCTCTTTTCTCCTAACCTTGCTTGTAATGTATCAACATTTCATTGTCATAATCCTTGCATCCACCTTTATCCCCTTTGCCTCTCTCTCACTTGGGAAAACCATCATTCTGATTAATCCACTCTTGACTTTTATATTTTTATGTCTGAATGTATATTTTTATGGCACCTATATTTTTATGTCTGAATGTGGTTGGAGAAAGTACCCAGCCCTTTAAATTTGAGGCATTAAGATGGTCTTTTATGGTCCTGATAACTTACCTCCAACTTTGTCTCCATCCTTATTCTCAGCTGATGATCTTGCTCCCATTTCCCTGTGAAAATAGAAGGCACCAGAAGAAAATATTATAAGAATTTGCCACCACATGCACCATCCTTCCTGTGTCTGTGCTCACATACTCTACCTTCCCTCCTATGAACTGCTAGTGGCTCTGACAAACTCAGTTCCCAGACTTATGCCTCAGAACCCACCCCCTCTCACCTTCTTAGGAGTGTGATCCAAGAGTTCTCTCTTCTGCATCATCTGTGTTTCCTTCTCCCCTGGTTCTTCTCATCAGCCCACTAACATGCTACTACTCCTTCCATCTTGAGAGAACTAAATAAACAAAATCCCTCTTCTGGGCTCACTTCTTCCTTGATTCACCTCCCCCTTTCTCCCCTTTCCTTTAGAGAAGAGCTTGTAGGAAGTTTTCTGTTCTAGTTCTCTGATTTTTCTCCTTCAAATCACTCCTGAACTTACTCCAGTCAGATTTTTATCTCCATGGATTCTCCAAAATTGCTCTTATCATGACCACAAATGACTTCCACATTTCTTAATTCAGTGATCAGTACCTAGGCCTCATCTAACCTATTAGGTATATTTGATAGAGTGAAACACTCCCTCTCCTTGAAACGCTGTTTCCACTTGACTTCTAGGATACCATACTTACTTGGTTGTCTTGTCTTCCTGCCTTTGCCCTTTTTCAGTCCCTTTGCTGATTTTTCTTACCTCCCTGATCTCTTAACATTGGAGCAGCTTCCTTAGCTTCAGGGTTATCTGTAAAAATGAGATAGTATTTAATTCATAGGGTTTGTTTGTTTTTAAGATTTTATTTATTTAGGGGTGCCTGGGTGGCTCAGTGGGTTAAAGCCTCTGCCTTCGGCTCAGGTCATGATCTCAGGGTCCTGGGATCAAGCCCCAAATTGGGCTCTCTGCTCAGCAGGGAGCCTGCTTCCTCCTCTCTCTCTCTCTCTCTCTCTGCCTGCCTCTCTGCCTACTTGTGATCTCTATCTGTCAAATAAATAAATAAAATCTTTTTTAAAAAAAAGGTTTTATTTATTTATTTATTAGAGAGAGCGCCCTTATGTGCATGCAAAAAGAGGAAGGGCCAAGGGAGGAGGAAAAGATCTCAAGCAGGCTCCTGGCAAATCACCGAGCCCAACTAAGGGCTCAGTCCCATGAGCCTGAGATCATGACCTGAGCTGAAATCAAGAGTTGGACTCTCAACCGACTGAGCCACCAGGTGCCCCTAAATTGTAGAGATTTTTGAAGATTAAATATAGTCATGTGTGTGAGAATTTTTATGACTTCAAAATTCTGTGACCTGTATATATTAATACTTTATTATATTTATTTATATTTATAATATATTTTATAATTTTTATTTTTATAATCTATTTATATTTTATAAAATAGCAGAGGTTCCCACATGGCATTATATTCACTAATAATCACTTTTTAATTTTTAATTACTTGATTATTTTGTCATATCTAATTCAGTAATAATTTTCACTGGTTGTACATAAATTATCTTTAAGCTCCTTAACTGTCAAGTTATAGAAATTTCCTCTGATGCTTTATTAATTACTAAAAAAGTCTGGTAGACCATAGGAGGTTTTATTTCAATAAATTTGCTTAAAATAGAATTTGGGCTATCTGTCATTTAAGGAGTGGACTAGGAGATATATGATCTATGATCTAATCCAAGTGCTTTATGTAGTGCAGATTTCTAAGTCTCTTCTCTCTGTTTTTTAAATGTAGTGAATTAGATGTTACATTTCTTATAGCAATAAACAAATATTAAACATTTAGAGGTAATGTTTTTAAACTGTCTTTTCAGTTAATTCAGTTTTTATAAGTATTTATACTATATTGCTCTCCAATGGCCATTTATGCATATATCATTGTAAGTATTTTTACTCTTTGTATATGTATGTGTGTGCCAATATATATACATGCACTTTATTATATCTATATTAAATTTATAGATGTATTTGTTTTTTTTGTTTTGTTTTGGTTTTTTTAAAGATTTTATTTATTTATTTATTTGACAGAGAGAAATCACAAGTAGGCAGAGAGGCAGGCAGAGAGAGGAAGGGAAGCAGACTCTCCGCCAAGCAGAGAGGCCCAATGCAGGGCTCGATCCCAGGACCCTGAGATCACGACCTGAGCCGAAGGCAGAGGCCTCAACCCACTGAGCCACCCAGGCGCCCCATGTATTTGTTTTTGTATATATCTCACTGGATCATAGAATCAAAAAGACGTGTATATGTATAGATATGTATATCTACACATACACATATTTATATATCCTCATAGACACATGCATGTGAGGTTTCAAACTCCAATACCTAAAAAAGCCAGGCAAATAACACAGAAGAGTTGGGTCTGTGGCAAATAGGAAAGTTACGCCTGAATTTAAATATAACAGTCATTACTCAACTCCAGCCAGTTGTTGTCATGTAGACATGTGGGCCCGCCATTCCAGGATCTACCAGTATTTCAAGATTATGGATTTTTATGCATATCCTCCCAAATGTTTAGTGTTGGCAACAAACTCAAGACTTTTTACAAGTATTATATGAGCCAAACAGCAACACATTCTGTGGGCTGTTTACAGCCTGTAAGCCACCAAGTCACATACTTCTGATATATAAATATATAAACAACAGAAATGTGCCCTTGTATGTGTAGTCTGCTGGTTCTGCTTTAGACATACTGAAGATCCTTTTAGAATTTTGGTTATAACAGGATAGAGAAGAAGGTTAGGGTTTGGGGTATCTCTTACACCTGAACAAAGTAAATCAGGTAACAGAGTAACTGTATAAAAACTTGCATTTGGGGGTGCCTGGGTGGCTCAGTCAGTTAAGCAGTTAAGCATCTGCCTTCAGCTCTGGTCATGATCTCTAGGTGCTGGGATCAAGCCCCACATTTAGCTCCCTGCTTGGCAGGGAGTCTGCTTCAGTCTCTCTTTCTCTCCCTCTATCCCTAGTCCCTACTCTTGTGTTTTCTCTCTCTCTCTTTCTCTCTCTCAGATAAATAGGTAAAATCTTTAAAAAAAAAAAAAAAAAGCTTGCTTTTACAAGTATGTGAATGTGGAGGCATCTGACTGGCTCGGTCAGTGGAGCATGTGACTCTTGATCTTGGATCTGTGAGTTCGAGCCTAAAGTGGAAGTAGAGATTACTTAAAAAATAAAGTCTTTTTTTTTTTTTTTAAGATTTTTATTTATTTATTTGACAGAGAGAGCGAGAGACACAAGCAGGCAGAGCAGTAGAGGGAGAGGGAGAAGCAGGCTCCCTAGTGAGCAGGGAGCCCAATGCGGGGCTCAATCCTAGGACCCTGAGATCATGACCTGAGCCGAAGGCAGTCGCTTAACCAACTGAGCCACCCAGGTGCCCCAAAAAATAAAGTCTTAAAAAAAAGTATGAGTATGTATACAGTGTAATGAGACAAGCTGATAAGCATTATTTAGTAAAGAAATATATAAACTTCAGTATTTTTTGAAACACTAAAAGTTCTTTTGATTCTGTAATTTAAATTTCATGTTTCCTGCTGTTGTTATAAGTTTGTTAGAAAATGATCCCAAGTAATAATTTAGTTCACATAAGGAACTAGAAGTTTGGGCCTCTTATTCATGAAATTTTATTCCTGTTAAGTAATATAATTATCCAATCTAATTTAATTTAATCTTCATTAAATTGAGTTTTTCCTTATTATATTAAGCATTCTCTCATTTTTTATGATTTCAGAGTGATAGAAGTTTAGTGTAATATGAAAACTCAGAGGGCGCCTGGGTGGCTCAGTGGGTTGAGCCGCTGCCTTCGGCTTGGGTCATGATCTCGGGGTCCTGGGATCGAGTCCCGCATCAGGATCTCTGCTCAGCAGGGAGCCTGCTTCCCTCTCTCTCTCTCTCTCTCTGCCTGCCTCTCTGCCTACTTGTGATCTCTCTCTGTCAAATAAATAAATAAAATCTTTAAAAAAAAATATGAAGGGACGCCTGGGTGGCTCAGTTGGTTGGGCGGCTGCCTTCGGCTCAGGTTATGATCCCAGCGTCCTGGGATCGAGTCCCACATTGGGCTCCTTGCTCAGCAGTGAGCCTGCTTCTCCCTCTGCCTCTGTCTGCCTGTGCTCGCTCCTGCACTCTCTCTCTCTATCTGACAAATAAATAAAAAAATAAAATCTTAAAAAAAAATATGAAAACTCAGAGTATCAGATATTAGTGAATAAAAATCAATAAACTAAATGGAAAAGAGACTTAGTAAAACATTTTAATTATTTTAGTTAGTGACAAAGGGGAGTGAGTCTTTGATATGATATAGGGAAGGTATTAGATTTACAGTTTGCCTTATTATTTCAGGCAATTAAAATACCTCCTTAACTATATGTTTAGCCTCCCAATAAAAAAAACAAATAATTTTAATTGCTTATGGGCAATTATTTAAAAATGTTACCAGAAAAGTTCATGAAATTCTCAAAGAAATTATTATGAAATACTCCAAAGAAATGTTTTCAGCCAAATTTATTTCAAGAATACAGCCAGCTTTAATCAGGGAAATACAAATCAAAACCACAATGAGATACCACCTCACACCAGTCAGAATGGCTAAAATTAACAAGTCAGGAAATAACAGATGCTGGCAAGGATGCAGAGAAAGGGGAACCCTCCTACACTGTTGGTGGGAATGCAAGCTGGTGCAACCACTCTGGAAAACAGTATGGAAGTTCCTCAGAAAGTTGAAAATAGAGCTACCCTACAATCCAGCAATCACATTACTGGGTATTTACCCTAAAGATACAAATGTAGTGATCTGAAGGGGCATGTGCACCTGAATGTTTATAGCAGCAATGTCCACAATAGCCAAACTCTAGAAAGAACCTAGATGTCCATCAACAGATGAATGGATAAAGAAGATGTGGTATGGGGACGCCTGAGTGGCTCAGTTGGTTAAGTGGCTGCCTTCGGCTCAGGTCATGATCCCAGCGTCCTGGGATTGAGTCCCACATCGGGCTCCTTGCTCGGCAGGGAGCCTGCTTCTCCCTCTGCCTCTGCCTGCCTCTCTGTCTGCCTGTGCTTGATCTCTCTCTCTCTCTCTCTGACTAATAAATAAATAAAATCTTAAAAAAAAATTTTAAAAAAAAGATGTGGTATGTATATATATATATAGATAGATACATACATACACACACATATACATAAAATGGAATACTATGCAGCCACCAAAAGAAATGAAATCTTGCCATTTGCAACAATGTGGATGGAACTAGAGGGTATTGTGCTGAGCGAAATAAGTCAATCAGAGAAAGACTTATATGATCTCCCTGATATGAGGAATTTGAGAGGCAACGTGGGGAGTTTGGGGGGTGGGGAAGGAAAAAATGAAACAAGATGGGATCGGGAGGGAGACAAACCATAAGAGACTCTGAATCTCACAAAACAAACTGAGGGTTGCTGGGGGGAGAGGGGGAGGGATAGGGTGGCTGGGTTATGGACATTGGGGAGGGTATGGGCTATGGTGAGTGCTGTGAAATGTGTAAGCCTGACGATTCACAGACCTGTACCCCTGGAGCTAATAATACATTATATGTTAATAAAAAATGAAAAATTAAAAAAAAAACAGTCAACTTTAGATTGTGGCTGGACTGAATATGTGATACTGCAGTCTGATTTTTTTAATAGTCTGCATAAGAGAAGAAATAATTTTTTTAAAGATGTATTTATTTACTTTAGAAAGAGAGCAACAGAGGCACGCGTACACAGCGGGGAGGGGCAGAGAAGGTCTTAGGCTGACTGCATGCTGAGCCTAAAGCCTCAGTATAGGGCATGGAGCCAGTGGCAGGGCTCGATCTCACAACCCGGAGACCACCACGCTAGCTGAAACCAAGAGTCTGGCGCTTAATTGACTATACTACCCAGGTGCCCCAAGAAGAAAAATTTTTTAAAAGAGGGTTAGCACTATTCTGGAAATGCATTATCTCTCGTCTATGATCTAATATATTTAGTATAACATTCAGCTCTCAAAGTACAGACTTATTTCCCTATTTCTGAATGGGGGAGGAGGGCTCATTGTTATTTCAGTGCACTGACTGCAAGTTGTAGTTACTTAAGTAAGTTTTTTTTTTTTCCATGTAACTTTAGAGCTAGAATGATCTTAACAGTTGTGTGGCTTATCTTTCTTATTTTACAGATAAGATAGGGCCTCACAGATATTTTTTTATGAAATCCATAGCTACTTACTGACAGAGACATAGCTAGAATTCATATTCTTTAAATATGTCTTTATTGTTTTCCTCAAAAACAGACATCTTTCACTGATTTTTCACCATTGCTTTGTTCATACCTGGGAACTACAATTTAGTGGAACTCTCTTTATTGCAATTTTTTTTTCCTTTATCCAGTGGATTTAATCACTTAAAACGGACTTTTTCTTTAGTTGATACTTTGTGAGCTATTTTTCATGTTTTGACAGTTTTTTAATTACCTTTTCAATTTTCTTATTAATAAGCTCTATATTTTTGTTTATTTTCAACTCTGTTCTTAATCGTGTTCTAAAAGATAGTCCTTTTGTACCTTTAAACTCATTTGGTTAGTGACCTAGACTAAAGGGATACTGCTAAATTCTGTAGTACCAAAGATGGATTACCAGGAGATCAGCATCTTCAAGTTTTAGGAATTCCTAAGATAGATTTTCATGCTTTATTAGATTTTAACCTTATGTTATGGGAGAACAAATTAATAGATCTCTCTTAAAAATAAAATTATCAGCCTTCTAGATCAGAGAAAATATTCTTTTTGTTTGTCCTATCAGACTTTCATAATTTAGAATAATAGAAAGTCTGTAGATGGTTATTTTCTTAGACCTCATTTCCTTTTTTTTTTAATTAAGGCAAGTGGTCAAACTCTAAAAATCAAAAAACTTCACGTCAAAGGAAAAAAGACTAATGAGTCAAAAAAAGGCAAGAAAGTAACTTTAACAGGGGATACTGAGGATGAAGACTCTGCATCTACAAATAGTTCACTAAAAAGAGGAAACAAAGACCTGAAAAAAAGAAAAATGGAGGAAAACACTTCTGTTAATTTGTCAAAACAGGAAAGTTTTACTTCTGTTAAGAAACCTAAAAGAGATGACTCCAAAGACCTCGCTCTTTGCAGGTATTATTTCAGTTTGCATGTACAGTATATTTGTAACATTTTATTTGTTTAGAAACTTTCTACTTTATTAAAGGTGACTTTTTGACAATTTATATAAATAGGAAAATGTGAAGTCTATAGTATAAATAAATGTATTCATCTTTTTAAATCAATTAACTTGTATTGTTTTTACCTGAAAGATTATAAAAATTAAGTTTTTAGTAAAAATAGGTAATTCTAAAACACAGATACTGATTTCAAACACTTCTTTTTTTTAAAGTATGATCCTTACTGAAATGGAAACTCATGAAGATGCATGGCCTTTTCTACTTCCTGTAAACTTGAAACTTGTTCCTGGTTATAAGAAAGTTATTAAGAAGCCTATGGATTTTTCCACAATTAGAGAGAAATTAAGTAGTGGACAGTAAGTAAATAATTTCAGTTCAGTACTATTGAATGCCTAATATGTGCTGGGTACTCTTCTAGTGAGCCAAAAATATATTAATTAAAATGTATTAATTAAAGGACCTGCCTTTGGAGAGGGTATATGTATGCACATGTGTGTTTGGCTAAGGTAGACTGGTGTGGAAGACAAGTCGATTAAAATTGTTTAAGCAATTAAAAAGCAGTGTGATAAAGCTGCCTTTGACATTGGAAGGCCACCAAACCCAGCCTGAGAGGTAAAGAAAAGTAAGAGGGAAGCCTCCCAAAGTAAGTAAATAACATAAGCTGGAGCTTATATTGTGTATCAGTGGAATATTGACAATATCTCACGTGGATTTAACAAAAATTGACTAATCTTTTCAGATCATTACAATGTAGAGATAAAAGGTCATTGGAAGTATTAAATTAAAATTTAATTGTTTAAATATTAAAAGTTAAAATTTTTATTATGGGTTGCTGGAGAATACTAAAAATGTATTTATTAAGTGTGGAAGAAAACTATTATTTTCTCCTCTCAACCATATCCTCTTTGTGATCCTATCTGAAGACCAGAGTGACTTTCTGGCCACAGTTACTGATATTTGTTAGGTAAAATTAAACTCCTATCAGAGTTGCAGCTGTTAATGGAGTTTACTTGGTTCTGAACAATGGCCCATTTTGGAGACCCCAAAATGAGACCTTTCGCTTACAAAATAAGCCCACACAAAATCTTTCCACATGGGAATGGCCACGTGCTGTGAGCAGTATGTGTTCTCTTCTTCATTCTCCTCAGCTCCTCTTACTCTTTATTACTGGTTTAGCTTAATGTAACCTGTGACCATAACTTCAGGCCAAGTCACAAAAAAATACGGAGAAAGAAGGAACTTTGCATTGAAAGAATATCTATAAAAGAGATTTTAATTACATTATTATTGTTGTTATTACCTTATAATGCAGTATGTTATCTAGTTCCTCCTGGATGTTCTTTTGGTGAAAATCACTGTGCTCCTTTATTTATATTCAATTTCTAAGAGTTGAGTAGAACTTAACTCATAATGATCAGTGTCCCCGTCTCACATGTTTCAAAAGATTATGTCTGTTTTGTTTTATTTTTTAAAAAAATTACAGAAGGGACCTGCCCAAATTCAAAAACAATTAAAACTATTGATTCTAATGTGATCCAAAAAGCAGTAGCTCCTGTCTAGATATGAATTAGTTCTTTTGCTTTTTCTATCAAAACATCAGATGTTTAGGTGGGTAGCATAATGGACTTTATAATCAACATGGCCAGGACAAAGACTAACACAGAAAGGCTTTACATATGTCTCTAGCTCCTGGCTGGAGGATGAACCTAAACCTCAAAATCCCCAAAATAAACATGAACACAGAGCTTAGACATTACCAAACATTGTTGTTCCATTTTGAGAATGAGTCCTGGCGAATGGAGGAAGTCACAGCAGAGGCAAGCAGAGAGAGGGAAGCAGTTCTCTTTAATCTTTTTGTGATGCCCGCTCTGTGGGAAGCAAAATTTAGTAGATTCACGCTCCTCTAACTTCAGGTTGTTTGATTTAACCCAAACTAATAAGCTAGAACCAGAACTCACAAACAGTATTTCAAATGTTTAAACTAGAATTTATCAAATAGAGAGGAAGAAATAGTTGCTTTAATGAATCTTTCTGGGTTCCATCAACTGCGGGAATAGTGCTTGTTTCACCTGGAATCTCACCTAGAATTCTGTCCTAGATTCTAGTCTCCCTAGCATTAATCATTAATTTTTTCTATAGTAAGGGCCAGTCTAAAGAGATAAATATTTATCAAAGTAACTTTTAAATATTTTATAAAATTTATTCCCACACATGCTGTATGATTCCATTTATATCAAACTTCCAGAACAGGCAAATCCATAGAGAAAGACCGATTAGTGGTTGCCAGGGATGGGAGAGGGAAGAATGAGAAGCAACTCCTTAATGGATATAAGGTTTCCTTTTGGGGCAATGGCAATGTTTTGCAAGTAGATAGAGGTGGTAATAGTAAATGTTGTGAATGCACTGAATGGCACTGAATTGTCCACCTTAAAATGGGTAACTTTATGTTATGTGAATTTCCCCTCATTAAAAAATAACAATAATTCCCAGAAGAACAGGAAAATGGGTGAGGTTACCTAAGGTCTGAATTAATTCTGTGAGTTCATTACAGATAGAGAAATGTTATCTTATTATTGCACATAGGAGAAGGAAGTGAGAAGGAGTGGAAGACCATATAAGGTATCCCATCAAGGAAGTAATTCCACTTTTACCAAGGCTCAGAGTTTCAATGTATACTTCAAGAGTATTTCTAATACATAAATTATTTTAGTATATAGCTTACCATACATTAGAATTAATTAAAAAATAATTTAAATTTCCAAAAGCTCTCTTTCAAAATGTATTGTTTTCGCTTAGGTTGGGTTGAAAGAAACCACTCCTCTTACACAGTGAGTTTAGGCAGATTCATTCACCTTTCTGTTATCTTTGCTATGTTTTTATAGATAAAGATTGGGCTTATCCCACCAAAAAAGCACTGAAGCCACAGTGCTTTTTATGGAAAGGCAGGTTTTCATAATGTTGTCTCTGATAAAGGGATAGAGGTGGGTTTTTTCTTTTTTTTTTTTTTCTTTTGGGCTGGTTTTGGATTATCATACTCCAATGCTTGAGCGAAAGAGCACATGTGAAGGGAGAAGAACAGAAATGGGAAATGGGTAGGAATTAATATAGCAGTATATCCTGGGGTGTATGTAGAAGCTACAGGACAAGTGTAACATTTTTGGTGGACAAAAAGCATTTCCATTATTTCCACTATAACTAAATAGTTTTGAATGTGGATGATAGGGTACCACAACTGGTCAGAGGAACTAATAAACCAGTCAGGTAGAATGAGTCCTGGGACATCACACTAGGTACACAAACAGGAAACTGGGTTTGGGGAAAATGCTAG
>ML109397.1:81910-105394 GCA_003697995.1 Taxidea taxus jeffersonii | reverse complement strand
GGCACAGGCCCTTCGTGGAGCTTACAGCCTTGTGGAGAAGTGGTCCTGAGACGATGTCCTTAAAGAATGGCTTTTAACAGTGAAGGGAGAATAGAAAAGTTTTGAAGAAAATCTTCCTAACTTTAAAATGCTTCGAAGCCACCAAGTATTTTCCAAAATTTCTAGATTGTTTGTGGAGACTGATAGGAAAATCAGCTGTTATTATGTAAATATGTCAGTTTCTGTTAACCAAATATTGCACTTATGCCTCAAGGGGCTCGTGCTTAATCAAAAAGACCATGTGGAGAAAAGAACAAGGTGGTGCTGTGAATAAAGTGTCTGGTTTTTGTGTTTTTGCGTATGCCAGATGCTCCATGGGGAATCTTCTTCATGGGGGTGTTGTGCCTTAGGGATGATACATGCTTACATTAATTTATATTAGATGGTATATAAGCAGCTTGATAATAATATGTCTGGTGTCTGAGGAGTTCATAAATGAGAAATAAAATACTTAAACACACAAAGCACAATTTTTCAAGAGTGATAATTTTCTTTTAACAATAAATAAGATATCTCTGAAAAAAGGAAAGCCTGGTCAATATGGGCTCCTTAGCCCTGTGTCTTCATTGTTACTCAACAGAGGTAGCTGCTCCAGAAGTGAGCATGATCAGAAAAGGGCAATTGGTTGAGGTCACAATTGTTACTATACATTTGTGGATCATTTGTTATGTGAATGACTCTTGCAGTCACAGTGCCCTGGGTTGGGTGTTTCTTCAACAAACCGGTCTCATTGTTCTCTTCAAATTTAAAAAGTTTTCCTAACCCTCTGCTATCACACAATACCAAGTAAACACAACATACTTTAATTAAGATAAACTAGGCTTGGGGCGCCTGGGTGGCTCAGTGGGTTGGGCCTCTGCCTTCTGCTCAGGTCATGATCCCAGGGTCCTGGGATGGAGCCCCACATCGGGCTCTCTGCTCAGCAGGGAGCCTGCTTCCTCCTCCCTCTTTGCCTGCCTCTCTGCCTACTTGTGATCTCTCTCTGTCAAATAAATAAATAAAATCTTAAAAAAAAAAAAGATAAACTAGGCTTTAACCTTTATCTTCTCCATTTTAGTTTCAGTTGCTCTGTAAATTATAAACCACTAGCTTGCCCTCACAATTACATTTAGAGTATCGCTGAAGTAGTAACCAACCAGAATAACCAAACAGTGCACTACGATTAAACACAAAGTAATCATCAGTTTGAAATAGTATGTAGAGTAATTTAATATTTATTTAACTGATAACCATAGTGAAAATTAAACAAGTAAAAACTTATCTATGGGTATACCTTGAATTCATAAGAACTAACTTACATAAATGCAAGGTGATCCCTTTTTCTTGTTTCAACCCAAAAATGAAATTTGTTAAAAGTACTAATTTAAATCAAAATTATGAAGGCTCTAATCTGTCCTCGGTACTTTATGTACCCGCTCTGTTCTCCTCTTTTCCATCACTTCTATCCTCATTTCCCTGTAAAGAAATTTTAAATCCTGTTCATTTAGCCTCCCCATAAACACACCCTCAAGGAAATCTGGTATCAATCATTTACTCCTGTAAATTTCTGTGGGCTATCTCAAGGGTATTTGTATCTTAAATATTTCCATTTGAGTAATGAAAGAAGTTTGTGTTCTGTTAAAAGAATTTCATTCTAGGGGTGCCTGGGTGGCTCAGTGGGTTCAAGCCTCTGCCTTCGGCTCAGGTCATGATCCCAGGGTTCTGGGATGGAGCCCCTCGTCAGGCTCTCTGCTCAGCAGGGGGCCTGTTTCCCTTCCTCTCTCTGCCTGCCTCTCTGCCTCCTTGTGATCTCTGTCTGTCAAATAAATAATAAAATAAAAATATTTTTAAAAATTTCATTCTAGGGACGCCTGGGTGGCTCAGTGGGTTAAGCCGCTGTCTTCGGCTCGGGTCGTGATCCTGGGGTCCTGGGATCGAGTCCCGCATCAGGCTCTCTGCTCAGCGGGGAGCCTGCTTCTCCCCTCCCCTCTCTGCCTGCCTCTCTGCCTACTTGTGTGATCTCTGTCTGTCAAATAAATAAATAAAATCTTAAAAAAATTTTTTTTCATTCTAATAAGGAGACAAAGGAGGTATTTTTAAAGAATCAAAGTTTTCCTTCTACAGGAATATGACTCAAAAAAATACACCATCAGGAAACTAGTAGAACCTTATCTACTAAGAAATTTGCTTCAGTGAGATCTCTTAAACCTGCGTGGGCTATACTACTATTCTATCTCAAATAGAAAAAAAATATTTTTTTAAGCCTCAGCTATATAAAATTGAGGTAACACCTCTCCTCAATTCATGTCACATTCTTCACATTATTCTTGTCAAGCCCTTCTTTTATTTTTTTACTTCTTCACTCAGCAACTCTTCAATTTCCCTCCCCCGACATACAAATGTTTTTAATATATCTTTCCATTTAACTTTCCTTGTATTTATTTAGCAACACGTGAATCTTTACAAAAATTGAGAAAATTTTCTTTTAATTTTGTCAGTTGCATTATGCTATAAGTTTGTTTTTCCATTTTTTTTTTTAAAGATTTTTATTTATTTATTTGATAGACAGAGATCACAAGTAGGCAGAGAGACAGAGAGAGAGAGAGGAGGAAGCAGGCTGTCCGCAGAGCAGAGAGCCCGATGCGGGGCTCGATCCCACGACCCTGGGATCATGACCCGAGCTGAAGGCAGCGGCTTCAACCCACTGAGCCACCCAGGCGCCCCTGTTTTTCCATTTCTTTTGAGTTGAAAAAAATATGTAAATCCAGTTCATTACTTTTGACTGCTGCAAAGCATTCCATCACAGGCACCTACCACATTTTACTTTCAAATTTCTCTTAAGAATGAAAACCTGGGGTGCCTGGGTGGCTCAGTGGGTTGAGGCCTCTGCCTTTGGCTCAGGTCAGGATCCCGGGGTCCTGGGATTGAGCCCCACATCTGGCTCTCTGCTCAGCGGGGAGCCTGCTTCCCCCCTCTCCCTGCCTGCCTCTCTGCCTACTTGTGATCTATCAAATAAATAAAATCTTAAAAAAAAAAAAAAGAATGAAACCTAAGGGGAATCTGGGTAGCTCAGTCAAGTTAAGCATTTGGCTCTTGATTTTGTGTAAGGTCATGATCTCAGGGTCCTGGGATAAGGCCCCAGATCAGGCTCTGTGTTCAGTGGGGAGTCTCCTTGGAGATTCGCTTCTTCTCCCTTTGCCCCTACCCCCTGCTCACTCATGCTCTCTCTCTCTCTCTCAAATAAATAAACTTAAAAAAAAAAGGGGGGAATGAAAACCTGAGTTCCTTGCAATTTCTTGCCACTGCGAATAATACTGCAGTGAATGTTGTCATACATATCCAAGGTGTTAACAGATGACCTTCATTTTCTGGTATGCATGCCCTTGTATAATCCTTTTCCACACTGTATCAGGGTTAGCCTGTGTGACCAACATCATATGGTAGAGTGATAGCCTGTGAATTCCCAGATTAGGTCATAAAATACATTTCCACTTCCACCTTGTTTTCTTGGAACATTTGCTCTGGATAAACCCAGCTATTGCGTTATGAGGACGCTCTAGCAGCGCTCTGGAACAGCCAATAGCTAGCATCAACCTGCAAACCGTATGAGTGTTGCATCTTAGAAGTGGATCCTACGGCCCAAGTTAAATACTCAGTTGACTGGAGCCCCAGCCAACATCTAGACTACAATTTCATGAAAGACCCTGAGCCAAAACTACCCAGCTTAAGCCGCGCCTGAGGTTTTTGTTTCTGTTTTTTTTTTTAATTAAAGGATAGTTGACATATTAGTGTCAAGTATACATCATAGTGATTTGATATTTTTATACAGTATGAAATGATCTGTACAATAAATGTAGCTACTATGCCAAGATACAAAGTTATTACAGTATTATTGATTATATTCCCTACGATTTACACTATATCCCCATGACTTTATTTTATAACTGGAAGTTTGTACCTCTTGACCCCTTTCACCTATTTCAGCCTCCCCAACCCCTCTCCTCTGGTAACAGTGTGTTTCCTGTATCTATGAATCTGTTTGTTTTGTTTTGTTTTTCCACATAAAAGTAAAATCATATGGTATTTGTCTTTCTTTGCCTGACTTATTTCACTTAGCATAATGCTCTCTGTGTCCATCTGTTTTGTCACAAATGGCAAGATTTCATTGATTTTTATGGCTAAGTAATACTTGTGTGTGCCTTATCTTTTTTATCCATTCATCTGCTGACAGACACTTAAGTTGCTACCATATCTTGGCTATTGTTGCAATGAACATAGGGGTGCATATATCTCTGCAAATTGGTGTTTTTTTCTTCAGATAAGTACCCAGAAATAGAATCACTGGATCATGTTGTGGGTTTTAATTTTTTTGAAAAACTTACCTACCATTTTCCATAGTGGCTGCACCAATTTATATTCCCAACAGTATACAAGGGTTCCCTTTTCTCCACATCCTGGCCAATACTTTCTTTTTGATAATAGCCAATCTAACCACTGTCAGGTAATATCTCATTGTTGTTTTGATTTGCATTTCCCTGATGATAAGTGATGTTGAGCACTTTTCATGTGGCTGTTGGCCATCTATATGTCTTCTTTGGGAAAAAAGTCTTTTTTTTTTTTTTTTTTTTGTTTTTTTTTGTTGAATTTTTTTTTTTTTTTGGATTTTAATCCCCTTTTTGGATGTATGACTTATGAATATCTTCTCCCATGCAGTAGGTTGCCTTTTCATTTTGTTAGTGATTTCCTTCACTAAACAAAAGCTTTTTATTTGATGGGATCCTATTTGTTTATTTTAACTTTTGTTGCCCTTGCCTGAAGAGACTGGTCCAATAAGATATTGCCAAGATCGATGTCAGAGAGCTATGTTTTCTTCTAGAAGTTTTATGGTTTCAGGTCTTGTATTCCAGTCTTTAATCCATTTTGAATTTATTTTTATATATGGCAAAAGATAATGGTCCACTTTCATTCTTTTGCATGTAGTTGTCTAGTTTTCCCAATACCATGTATTGAAGAGACTATCTTCCCCGTTGTGTATTCTTTTCTCTTTGGTCATAAGTTAATTGACCATGTATGCAGGGGTTTATTTTTTGGGCTCTCCAGTCAATTCCACTGATCTAAGTGTTTGTTTTTGTGCCAGTACAGTACTATTTTGATTACCATCACTTTGGATTATACTTTGAAATCCAGAAGCATGATGCCTTCAGCTTTTTGTTCTTCTTTCTCAAGATTGTTCTGGCTATTCCAGGTCTTTGTGTTTCCAAACACATTTTCAGCTTGTTCTATTTTTGTGAAAAATGCCATTGGTATTTTGACGAGGATTGACTGAATCTGTAGATTGCTTTACACGCGATCATGGAATATCTTATCTTTCCATTTATTTGTGTCTATCATCAATATTTGTAGTATTTGGTTTCCAGGTTTTTCACCTTTGTCAAATTTCTTCCTAGGTATTTTATTCTTTTTGATGCAACTGTAAATGGGATTATTTTCTTAATTTTTGTTTGATAGTTCATGATTAGTATGTAGCAATGGAACTGATTTCTATACATTACAGAATTATTGACTCACAGAAACTATGATATAATAAATATTGTTGTTTTAAGTCACTTGGTTTTGAGTAATTTGTTACACAGCAATAGAAAACAGACAGTGTGTGATAAAAGTTTCTCTAGGATGTACACAGGTTAGGTATATGCACACGTTCCGTGCTGTTACCATACTGCTCTCTAGATGATTGCACCAGTCTACACACCTACCAGCAGTGAAAAAGGATTCTTTTTCCCTACCTCCCAATGAGCGTTCAATATTTGTATTATTTTTCACTAACAATTTATTACAGATTTTAGAATTTGAATGCCACGTTTTGAAAAGTATCAAGCAATTTATCTGCTCATATTAGCAGCTTCAAGTTTGATGTGCATTTTGTGGGTTTTTTTTTTAATGTAAATGTCATTTCTAACCATATCTGCTTTCTAGGGACTGTAAAAACTGCACCCAATTTTATTTTCAGCCAGCGATATTCAGGAGATGAAACATTTGTGTTTGCTCTAGTTAGCTGGAAGCACTGATACTGCTAAAGAAAAAGCTCAGGTATATGCATGTGAATAAAAGATACTGAGAATTCTCAGGTATTGCTGGGGCTTGCATAGATTTATGAGTTACTATAGCAAAAGTAGTGCTTGGAAGTGTGGTGGGTAAGGAGTTGGCTAAATACAGGTTTAAAGGAAAAGCTAATTTGGATCCTCTGGACCTTCATTGGAAGAGAATTTTGCACCTTAGCATTTAAATCAAAGGGGAAGGCGGGAGCACTTGGGTGGCTCAGTCGGTTAGACGGCTGACTCTTGATTTCAGCTCAGGTCATGATGTCAGGGTCGTGAGATGGAGGAGCCCCAAGTTAGGGCTCTGCACTCAGCAGGGAGCCTGCTTGAGAATCTCTCTCCCTCTCCCTTGCCCCTCCCTCCCACTCTCTCTCTCTAATAAACAGGTAAATCTTTTTTTTTTTTTTTAAAGATAAATCAAGGGGGAGGCAATACCAAAACTAGTATCTGTGATCTGTTTGTAATTTCTCTACCTTGACCATACATGTGAAAATCATTCAGCTTGTTGTCTTTGGATGACTAAATAAAAGCGTATAAGTTATATGTAGTTCATTCTTGAACTTTTTCTTTTTTCTTAAGACTTATTTATTTGAGAAATAGAGAGCATGCTCACACACTCAAATGAGCAGGGGGAAGGGGCAGAGGGGGAGAGAATCTTTAAGCAGATTCCTTGCTGAGCAAGGAGCCTGATATGGGCTCAATCCCATGACCCTGAGATCATGACCTGAGACAAGATCAAGGGTTGGCCTCTTAACTGACTCAGCCACCCAGGTGCCCCCATTATTAGCTTTAAAAAAATTTTTTTAATTAAATTTTAAACTAAGTATCAAGCTCGATTTCTAAGGGTACTCTTATCCTCCCCGAACAGAATCCTTACCATGTCCTTTAATGAAAAAAGCCCTAACAATCATGGTAGTAGATATCAAAGAATATGGTGAATCTTCAGGGAGAATTCAGTAGTGAGTGATAGAGGCCTAAGGCTTAGAGCCAACTGGGAATATATCTTGGATTCTGAAGTGACAAGAAAGCTCACTGAGTTCATTAGATCACCAAAGGATAATGAGGCGTTTATACAACATAGGTTTGTATGGAGACAGTATAACGTTTTAAGAGGCTATATACTTATTCTAGGGATTCCTCCAATTCTTAAAATATGTTTACCACTCCTTTTTAAATATTGCTTTCTGGGGCGCCTGGGTGGCTCAGTGGATTAATGCCTCTGCCTTCGGCTCGGGTCATGATCTCAGGGTCCTGGGATCGAGCCCCACATCGGGCTCTCTGCTCAGCGGGGAGCCTGCTTCCTCCTCTCTCTCTGCCTGCCTCTCTGCCTACTTGTGATCTCTGTCAAATAAATAAATAAAATCTTTAATAAATAAATAAATATTGCTTTCAGCATTTGTAATATGCTTTTCTGAATATTTTCACTATAGCAAATCTCAATTCTTTTTAATATAAGAATGACTTTTTAAAAACAGATTCTATTCAGCCATTCAAAACTATCATGTGAGGGCACGCTCTCTCTCTCTAATAAAAAAGTCCTAAAAAAAAAAAAAAGGACCTAACCAAGTATGGTAAATTTAGCTAGTAAATATATTTTTTTAAGATTTTATTTATTTATTTGACAGATCACAAGTAGGGAGCGAGGCAAGCAGAGAGAGAGAGAAGGAGAAGCAGGCTCCCCGCTGAGCAGAGAGCCCGATGTGGGACTCGATCCCAGGACCCTGGGATCATGACCTGAGCTGAAGGCAGAGGCTTTAACCCACTGAGCCACCCAGGCGCCCCTGGAGGGTAAATCTTAATTAATGGCAATTCCATTCCTCTTGAAAGTGATTGCTTTACATATGGCATGTGATACAAATCTGAGCAGTGACACATGAGAGAAAAGCTGCTGCGGGGTTTCTGAAGAATTGTCCATAGAAGAACTGTCCAAAAGGGACATCAGTGTCTGGCATACTTTCTTGTGTAATCAAAACAAAACAAAACATGAAACTTGGAGTGCCTTGGTGGCTTAGTCGGTCAGGCATCTGCCTTCAGCTCAGGTCATGATCCCAAGGTCCTGGGATGGAGCCCTGCTTCAGGCTCCCTTCTCTGAGGGGCGTCTGCTTCTCCCTCTCCTGCTCCCTCTCCCCCAGCTGATGTTATTACAAAGAACAATTGGGAAATAAAGATAAAATAAGATTAATTATTGACCACAGTTATATAATATTTTACAGTTATATAATTAGAGCAAAGAGTGCATAAAATATGAATATTTAAGATTCTAAGTTCATTTTCTATCATCCATTAGAAAATACTGTCTGCTTTATTATTTTCCTCCATATAGGAAAGCTTGTTTGCATATGTACCGTTGAGGTTATTTACAAAGCTATAAATACAGTTCAGGCTTTCTTAAGAAAAAAAAAAAAGATTCTAAGTTCAAGTTCCAACTATTTATATGCTATCTGTTGTGTGAAATAAGATAACCAGCTCACTTATGTGATCAAAGATCTCTACACATTCTTAAAATGTTTCTCTACTATATTGGCAAGATATTTTAATTAACATCTCATAAATTGCAAATCCATAGACTAGAGACCAGCCACAAGAAGGCTTCTCTCTAAACTTGCCTTTCCCTGAAACCATATGCGCCTGGAGGTCTCTGGGCTGAACGACTGGCATGTATAGGCAGGAGTTTTTAAAAAAAAATAACTTTTACATAGTTTACTTATAAGAATATTATAACAAATTTGCTCATCAAATTAGTGAAGATTAAATAAATATTACTCAAGTCTGTCAAGAATGAGGAGAGACAGGCACAACCATATGTTGTTGTGCAAACCATACAACCCCTCTGAAAAGCAATGTGGCAGTAATTATTAGGAATTTTTACACCCTTATGCCCAGTAATTCCATTTCTATTGAACAATTTCCTTAGTAAATGTTCATGAAGGTGGATAAAGATTTATGTACAAAGCCATCTAATCCAGTATTATTTATAATCACAAAAATATGTAAACAACCATTCAACAACGGGGAAAATGTTAACTAAATTATGTTATGATTCTGGAAATGTGGACTTATGCAGAAAATAATGAAGCTGCTGGAGAAATCTTAGACATGGAAAATACTCAGGACATAAGTTTAAGTTTAAAAAGTTCGCAGGGCTTTTTGTAAAATTATTGATATCTATTTAAGTGAAAGACTAAAAGGAAATAGTACCTCTGAGTGGGCTTTTTTAAAAAAATGTATTTGATAGGGGCGCCTGGGTGGCTCAGTGGGTTAAGCCTCTGCCTTCCCCTCAGGTCATGATCTCAGGGTCCTGGGATCGAGCCCCACATCGGGCTCTCTGCTTGGCAGGGAGTCTGCTTCCCCCTCTCTCTCTGTCTGCCTCTCTGCCTACTTGTGATCTCTGTGTCAAATAAATAAATCTTTAAAAAAAAATAAAAATGTATTTGATATACGTTATATTAGTTCCAGTTATTCACACAGTGATCCAACATTTATATACATTTTGAAGTGATCACCATAAATCTAGCTGCCATCTGTCACCATACAAACTTGTCACATATTTTAACTATATTCCCTATGCTGTACATTGTCTCCCCGTGTCTTATTTCATAGCTGGGAGATGTATCTTTTAATCCCCTTCCCCTATTTTGCCCATGCCCCACCTCTGGCAACAACCTGCTTGTTTTCTGTACCTGTGAATTGGTTTCTGTCCAGTGAAAAGGGCCCTGGGGCTCAGGGGCGAGCGGACCGCCCTGAAGAGATACGGGAAACCTTAGCACAAAGATGATGGCAGAAAACACCAGGTTATGGGCCGCTGAGGATAGAGCTAGCCTAAACAGAAAAGGGCAATCACGGAGGTTAGAGGAGAACCGAATACAGGGGAGAAATACCCCAGAGGAAGGAGATTCAAAAAAACCTGAGCTGCAATAACCAGACAGTGGATACAATGTCACCTTTAAAACCACATTTCAGGCACCCGCTGAGCCTTGGGACTTCAGCTTCCCCAGCTGCGAAATAACTGCGAATAAAAGCTCTTCCCAAAACTGAACTCGGGTCAATCTAAGGCCAGTAGTAAGACACGCCCGCCGCGGAGGGTGGGAGACCACGCATGCGCCCTGGCGCGAGGCGCGTTCGGGGGGCGGGGCCCGTTTTCCATCTTGCAGGGTTTCCGTGGTTGCCAGCCCCGCCCGCCTCACCTGCGCGTCACGTGGCCCTAGCGCGCCTGGGAGCACCGGAGGGTGGATCCGGCGCGTCTTGGGTCTTGGAGGTGGACGTCCGTGGGCCGGTTGAGCAGCGGCGGCGGCAGGTGGGAAAGCACGGCTAGGATCAGCTCGCGGAGCCTCCCTACTCGGGGTGTTTGAACCCTCTGCTTCTCGAAGTCTGGTTCGAAGCGCGCGACTGGGGCTGGCCAGGACTAGGACGGGAGCAGGGCGCGGTGATGCGCCCAGGGCCGGGGCGGGCCTGCGAGCGTTGCGTAGATACTCCAACTGGGCCCAGTCGGATGCCGCCGCCCCGGAAGGCCCGGCTCCCCGTCCACTGTCCGGCCGCCTGCCGGGGTGGCTCCGTACGCTGAGGGCCGGCCCACTCTAAGAGTGGGGTACACTGCACGCGGGGGGTTACTGCGTGCGGGCGAGTAAGTCGCGGGGCTTTATGTGGGGAGATTTGGGGCACATTTCCGGTTTGCTTTGGATTAGATAGGGATGCGTGTGTTGACACTGGCGAGTTGACCAGCCCAGGGACTGACCCTTCGGCCTGACCGCTGAGTGGACGGACGTTCACACCGCGACAAGGCAGGTGGTGGTAGGCATGAGAGTGCTTTTAAAACAGACTTTTCATTCAAGCGATTATGTCTATTCTACCATGTATTTGGTCTGGAACTGCAAAGGGAGCTGAGTGCCACAAGGGTGTGGAAGCCGAAGTTTGTTTGCAAGATTACCTAGTGTCTTTGCACAGTTGGGATTTGGGAGTTCTTCAAAAAGACCTCATGATCTTGCTTGTTTTCCGTGCAGTAATACAGGTGACAATCCACGAGGACATTTCGTGGGGTTTTTTTTGTTTTGTTTTATCTTGGCTTGTTTTTTAGACGTTATTGAGGTTTGTTTGGGGAAACAAATGCTGAAGTTTTGGGATACAATAAATATAGACGTGTTCCATGTATTTGTAAAGAATTCTGCAAATAACAATGCAACAAGGGATTGCGAATTACAGTCTAAGGGTATACCTATTCCTTCAGACCTGATTACTGTTTTTGCATTATTTTCCATTGCTGAATTTTTTATTTTTAGTATTGGTAGCTTTATTTTAAATTTTCTAATTTTATATTGTGTTCGCATATGATATTTGGAGGTAGAATTCAAGTGGATTTGGAAAAAAATCAACAAATATTTATTTGAGCATATTAGGTTCTGAACTGTTTTATGTACTGTGGATAAAGAAATGAGCAAGATGGACAAGATCTCCACTCCTTTGGAATTTACATCCTAGTGGTGGGGAGACAACAATTACACCCGGTTTGTGGTAATTGCTACACTGAGGATTGAAACAGGGTGATATGTTAGCCTGGAGGGTGGCTGTTTTAGACTGGGAAACCCTCTCTGAGGAGAGACATTGGAGTTGAGATCTGAATGAAAAATAGGACCCCAAAAGCAAAGGGAAGAGAATTTCAGCCTGAGGAAACAGCCTTGTGAAGATCTAAGAATCCTTTTGACCAGGCGGGCTGGAAGGAAATGAGGGAAAGGGAAAGGGGCAGGACTTGAGATCTGAGAAGTAGGCGGCGAAGAGCCAGATACATACAGTGTTTTGTAAGCTTTGAGGAAGGGTTTGGATTTTAATCTAAATTCGTAAATTTGTTCTCAAGTTTAGTTTGGCTACGTTCATTTTTTGGCCACTCTTTCTCTTTGGCTTTCTTCTCTTGGTTTCCTTGGATTTATTAAATTGGTTCTTCACCTCAGATCTTTTCTGTCATTTTATTCGTTATCAAACAAGGTGGCACACTATGACTTAGGAGCTTTCAGCACTGCCACTGAAATTTTGAATGAAACCAGTTTTTAGTTTTTATGAGTGAAAGGTACAGTTAATGCATCTGAAAGGCAGAGCTGTCGTCTTGGCTCCATTCTGTGGAAGGAGCCGCTGAGACAGTTTGTTAAGAGTGGAAAATCTTTTTGAGTTGGGATTAGCAGATCTGGAGTGAGACATTTTTGAGAAATAATTAGTTAAGGGAAGGGCTTCAGAGGTGAAATAAACACCCAGTGTTTTGGATGTTCAGTGTCAAATCAGTATGACGTTATTTGACAGTGTTCTTTTTCAGGAGTTAATGGAAATTTATTGGTGTGTCAGGTTTGACTGTGATCATCGTTAGAGTTTATGGTCTTATCTGTGTTTTCTCTCCAAATTATTCTTATCTCAGGTACAATAGTTTGTCCTTTAAAAATATGAATGTAGGAGCTTTCACTGAGCAAATCAAAAAATTGATTTTGACTCTTTTCTACGGATTTGAGTTGCATTTATTTGACTCTAAGGATGAAGTAACCTTTATTTAAAAATTGCAGGACATTTTACTTCAAATAAAGAACATGGTGAAACTAATTCATACCTTAGCCGATCACGGTGATGATGTCAACTGCTGTGCGTTCTCCTCTTCCCTCTTGGCTACTTGCTCTTTGGACAAAACAATTCGCCTGTACTCCCTAAGTGACTTTACTGAGCTGCCCCACTCACCGTTGAAGTTTCACACCTATGCTGTCCACTGCTGCTGTTTCTCCCCTTCAGGCCACGTTTTGGCTTCCTGTTCAACAGATGGTACCACTGTCCTATGGAATACTCAGAATGGAGAGACTTTGGCAGTGATGGAACAGCCCACTGGTAGCCCTGTGAGGGTTTGCCAGTTTTCCCCAGACTCCACTTGTTTGGTATCAGGCGCAGCTGATGGAACAGTTGTTTTATGGAACGCCCAGTCATACAAGTTATATAGGTATGAATATTTAAACCCTTTCCGTTTTTAACCCTATTAACAAGTTTGCCAAGAAAGAAAGCAAGCAGAATATTTTGATGACTTTAAGGACCAGATAATTTTCCAGTATTGCAAGGAAGGACTTTTTGACCTGTCTTCTGAAGGTCATAAAAACAAATGTTTAATATGGTTTTTGTAGTAGATTTGCTTAGCCCTGAGAGTTTTAAATCTCCAATCTTTCTCTTGTAAAATAAGCGTTAATCTTGTTAGACTTTTACGGATTTTTACTTCAAGAGCTAGATGAAGAAAACAGTCTTTTGAATAAGATTCAGTAATTTTAGGCTTTATTTTTGTCACTTGTGACTCAAGCATTCGCAGTAATAGAGTAATGGTAGGTAAGTCTCACCTGAGAAACACTGCTGTTTCCTAACTAGGATTCTACCTGGGGAAATGATCAACCCCAGAAAAAAAGAACCTTGTGGAACGCCTGGGTGGCTCAGTTGGTTAAGCGGCTGCCTTCGGCTCAAGTCATGATCCCAGCATCCTGGGATCGAGTCCCGCATTGGGCTCCTTGCTCGGCAGGGAGCCTGCTTCTCCCTCTGCCTCTGCCTACCACTCTGTCTGCCTGTGTTCGTGCTCTCTCTCTAACAAATAAATAAATAAAATCTTTGAAAAAAAAAAAAAAGAAAAAAGAACCTTGTGATTAGTGTGGTGTTGTCATTAAAACAAAACGAAACAAAAAAACCACCTCAAAAACTCCTTTTAGATGAAAATACATCAATTAACTTAAACTGGTAATGTTCTATTGCAACTTGCCAACATGAAATCTATGTACTTTTATGTGTTATGGTGAGATATACATCACATAAAGTTGACCATTTTAATAATTTTTAAGTGTACAGTTCAGTGACATTAAGTACATTAAACATCATAAACTTTTAAATGTTACCAAGTGAAATAGCCCAATATACTTTCTCCTGTCCTTAGATCATTCAGAGCACAACTGTTGCCCATTAGAATTAGGTCTGTGGTTTGAAGAAGGTGAAGTGTTTTAAGTGGCGTTAATGAACCATTTAAAGAGACAGCTCAAAAGAAGGAGTCATTCAAATTTTTTATATGAATGAAATATAGCTGTCAACTAAGAAATTTTCTTTTTCACTTATCAGGTGATGAATTCTGCCTCTCTGCCATTACTTCCCTAATATATGCTGCTGTAAAAAGATAGCACTGCAGTAACACTGGATGAGACCCTGCACTAATTGTTAGGCTTTTACCAATTTATTTTTCCTAATTGAGAAAATTAAAATTAATACTGTCAGCACGTTGCCTCCTTATCTTTCCAAGATAATTTTAACTTGTTCACAGCATTTTCTTTTCATAAAGAATTTATATTTCTATTTTATATTTATTTGTATTTTATATTTGAAGGTGATGCTTCTGGGTGATTTTAATACAAAAGTTGAAAGTACTTTTGACCTAATAACATGTTTTCCGATGAAAGTAGGTTTTTAAAAAATGTATGACTTTAGTTGATATTTTGGTTGTCAGAGCTTTTTTTGTTAAATTTCGTAGATTTTAATACGTTCATACAGACTTGCCATACGGAAAAACATGAAGCTACACGGACTTTGGATCTATATAGCTTAGGCTTGAATACATTACTCAAGATAATGTTTAAACCTGTTTTTTGGAAAAGCACATCTTAGTTCATAGCATATGATATCTCTATAGACATCTGTTGCCCTTTCTAGTTCTCTATTAGCCATTTTTCCTGCTTTTACTATAGCAAGCTGTTGTTAGAAATTGTAATATAAAGTAAGAGATACTCTGAAATGAAATGAAACCCCCTGTCCTTTTTTTGGTTTTATTTCAGATGTGGTAGTGTTAAAGATGGCTCCTTGGTGGCCTGTGCATTTTCTCCAAATGGAAACTTCTTTGTCACTGGTTCCTCATGTGGAGATTTAACAGTGTGGGATGATAAAATGAGGTGTCTACATAGTGAAAAAGCACACGATCTTGGAATTACCTGCTGTGATTTTTCTTCACAGCCAGTTACTGGTTAGTTATTTTAACCTTTAAAGCGCTAGTAGTTCCTATTTGTAATTTGTGTACGACTTTTAATTCTTTTATTCATTTTCATTTCATCTTCAATAAATGAGAAGCCCTTTTAATTCATTCCTGTTAAGGAATCATTCTTGTTCTTTATTTGATCAGAATGAAATCATGAAATATCATAAGGGAAAATCAGGTTTTTAGTATACATTGGGGAATGATTCAACTTTGTATAGTAGATCTGGATTCCTTAAGTATGGTAATTTAGAGGACCTCATCCTATTGGTTGTGCTGTGGATTTTTAAAATACAGTATATTGATCTTCAAAGAGAAATGTGAAATTAAAGAATTGGAAACAGAAGCTAAATTTTCAGTTTACTAATTTAACCTTCCAAAAGCTGAGTTTATAAAAGATGTTTGACAACACGATTAGCTTTTAAAAGAAGAAATACAAGCTCCTGAATATAGATAGACTCTTGTTTTAAGTAGAGAACAGTGAATTGGGAAGCTCTCTTCTATTTATTTCATCCTGTGTGATAGGATGAAGTTCAGCTTTTGTGGCCTCAAGTCCTGTTACACCACCAGTTCTGTCCTATTAGCAATATAATGTGAGCTACATTGTAGATTTAAGACTTTTTTGTCATAGGTGAAATTAATTTTCATGATAAAATTTTACTCATATATAAAATATTTCAATAATTGATAGTAACACATAAGATGTTTTACTATTTTTGATACTAGGTTTTTGAAATCTGGTATGTATATTATGTCACGTTTAAATTTGTCCTAGCCATATTTCAAGTGTCCAGTAGCCACATGTGGCTAGTGACTGCCTTATTGGACAGCTCAAGTCCAGAGGTGGGCAGGATGCTTTTGGCACTCCTCTATTTCAAACCCATCAGTGGCTGATTAAAATAAGATTAAGGTAAGGTACAAAATGCCAGATCCAAAACACAAAGCCTGGAAGTACCAGACACATTGTTTGCCTGCCTCCTCTCAATGCACACTTGGTCTCAGACATTCTCTTGCCACACTGGCCTCCTTCTGTTCCTTGAATGTTTCTAAGATGTTTCCAAGCATTTTACCATATGGACCCTTCAACTGGTTCACTGTTAGTTATCCTTTAGATTTCAGGTAAAAATCACTTCAAATAAGCCTCCCCTGTGCTTAGGTACATAGTTGTATCTTAGTATGTATCAGTGCCAAAACTTCCTTTGATGAACTGTATCTGTGATGTTAGGTGGGACACATGTAAAATTGACTTGATGATATCAATATATACATTAGCTACAAATATTTAGGAACTTATCTAGTGTGTATATAATTATACACTGAAATTATTTCAGCATTAAAAACTAGTGGATTTTTTGTGACACCAAATTTACTGATTACTTTCCCTGATTTGTATAATTTCTACCAAATAAAACCGACCAAATTAATGTTATTTTGGATTTATATAATTCCAGGCTTTGTCTTGATTCAGTCAAATGGGGGGAAAATCTCTATTATTCCACGTGAATTATAGACTAAGCTTTTAAGAAATGGGTATATCCGAAAGTTAAGTTGGGAATAATTAAATGTTGAACACTCATAACTTTTCTTCCTTATTTTTCCCATCAGTGCTAGCCTTATAGAGTAAAATGGGGTTGAAGAATGGCCCAGGCTTAGTAGCTCAACATTGGCCCATACCCTTGAGTTACATTCTTAGTGGAAGGAAATAAAAAGTCAAGTTGTTGTAGTAAGTTCGGTGGCCAGGATTATAATCCTTTGATGCACCTTGTTTAAAATAAATTCTTTAATTAACATTTCATCCTAGTTTATGTTTAGTTAATATCAGTTTTGAATATGGTTTAAATGAATAGAATTAACAGATCTCGATATAAGAAATTGAAAATTTTTTGTTTTAAATATTTTACCAATTCTTGTGTATTTATTTTTCACAAATTTACATTTTTAGATGGAGAGCAAGGTCTTCAGTTTTTTCGATTGGCCTCATGTGGTCAGGATTGCCAGATCAAAATTTGGGTAGTTTCTTTTACCCATGTCTTAGGTATGTATATGTATATTCAACCAGTAGTTCTCTAAAATTATTTGTGAATCAGATAGAATTTCTGTTTTAATTAATCTTTTTTACTTAAGGAACTCTGGATATCTAAAAGTGATTATAAAAGTATGTATTAATAATTTTTAATCAGAGTAGTTACAAACATATTCATGATTTAATCATTGGATGCTCACAGCTGATAATGCCCTCGCTGCCACCACGACACACATTCCTGCTCACCAAAAAAACCACTTTACACTTTATCTGTTTGCAACTCTTGGTGGTTTTCTGTTTGTGTAAGTATTGTTTTTCCACCATATTTTAAATTTTTTCACTGTAGTGAATGTTTTTTGGCAGTGTGTGGGAGGTCTTTCCTCCATGTAATGCACTGTTCCTTCAGGTGATCCTTCAGTCAAGAAACACGTTACTCAGTTTCGGAAAACAGTATTCCTTTAAGTTATTTCTTTAATAATTTCTTCCCCGTTTCTTCTCTTTTTAATAATTCTCATTAATTGAGTGTTGGATCTCCTTGATTTCTTTCCCTGTGTCACCCACCCACCACATTTATTTCTTTATCTTTTCCATGCTTCATGGAAACACTCCTTAACTTTATCTTTTAACCTTTTGTGTTTTTTATTCCATCATATTTTCAATTTCTATAAGTTCATCTTCTCCTCTGTTTCTTTTTTCTCCATGTCCTCCTTTTATTTTATGAATGCAAGGTCAACTCAAAACTCAGGATGTCAGAGGTTTTTGTTTTGTTGTTCCCTTCTGTTTCCTGAATATCCTTGTTTGCTCTTGAGTCTTTTTTTTTTTTTTATTTGTTTACACTGATCTTTCTCTTTCACATGGTTACTAACTTCTTCAAATTCTGGTGATCCTTGTATTCCATTGACATTTAAGAATTAGGCAATAATAAGATGTTTAGAAGCTCTGTGCACATAGTCGTTTGCTATTGCTGGCTTCCCTTTAGGATGAGGAAGCAGGTTGTTGGCCCTGACTGGAGCCGTTCAGGGGCTTAGAGAATTGCCCTGGAGCTGCCAAGGAGATCCCCAGAAAGCCATTCTTTTCCCCTAGAAATGTTTTGCCTAGAGAAAAGCATCTGGCTTTTGTGCAACATGCTGTGGGTGGGATGAGGGAAGGATTGGAGGTGGACACTAAGTGTTCTATCAGTAGACTTCTTGCTAACTTTTTAGTTTTTGGGTTGATATCTGTGTCATCCTGATTTTCCTTTTCCCCAGCTGTTGATAAGTCTTTTGGGGTATTCTAGGGCAGATTAACTTTCTTCTGGGCCATCACCCCTCCCTTTGCACTCTGAGCTATTACTCCTCTATACTTCCTCACCAGTTATTTTGCCTTCTGCCTTCCCAAAACTGGCTTCAGTCTCTGGATTGCTGATGGCCTCTCTTTCCGTTCTCTTCATTGATGTGCTTTTATATCTTTATTAATTCTTTCACTATCATTTTAATGGGAACTCTGAAATTACATGGGCAATTGGCCATCTTGCTTCAGATGCCTAAAAAGATTCTTTATTGTTACCTAATAAGCTTCAGTTAAATTACAAACTGCATTTTGCTGTTTACAGTTATTGTCAAAGAGAAACAAAGCTGGACACTAAAATAGAAGGACAGATTTTCACCAGTAGTGTACTATTGCAATTGGGAGAGAGTCAAACATGAATAGTACTCAGCTTCAGTTTATACAGAGGTGACTTGGCATTTTGAAGGGAGAATGAGGAATAAGGAGGGAGGTCAGTGGGGCTCTGTAGAGTCAGGGAAGTGAAAAATTACAAACAGGAAGGATAGGGGCCATGTGAAACTCATCTGGGTTTGCTAACTGGCAGCTAGGGAGGTTAGGCTCTTACCCTCCCAGAGAGTGGGAGACAGGGGTCCTAGCATCAGGTTCTGGCTGGAACAAACAGCAAATCTATTGGCAGCCTTGAGTTTTCTCAGGCAGGTACTTTACGGGGGCTAGGATTATCCTACGCATGCAGCCTTGAGCTGTCAGAAACTAGGTTAATGTTAAGTCTTTATAAGCTAAAGTCAGGGCCTTAGTTGAGAAGAGGGCTCAGAAGAGCCTAGCTAGAGTTTGATCAAGGAGAAAATCTTCATCATTATACCAGTGTATAGAGAATGGCCCGTTATCAGGAAGTAAGTATTTATTTTATTAAAATAAATTTCTCTTTGTGGAAATTCAGTTAATTTATTGCCTATTAGGTTATATTTAGTCATCCTTTTAAATATGTTCAATGACATACTGGTGAGGACCAGTTTTCATTGGTTGATCATGTCTTTTGACTCCTGCCAAAGTAAAATTCTTAATGAGAATCCATGAATATAGTCATATATTGGATGTTCTAAATATGTCTTTAATAATTGTTCAAAAATCAAACGTTTCATGTATTGTTTGGAAAATGTGTTTTTACACTGACTCTTTAAAAACATAGTAACGGTTTATGCTGTTAAACCATTAAGTTTGAACACTGTTTAAACTTTTTTAAGTTTACCGTTAAAGCCTTTTTATAAAGTGTTTATCATCATTTGCATCTAATTTTTTTTTTAAAGATTTTATTTATTTATTTGTCAGAGAGAGAGAGCGAGAGTGAGCACAGGCAGACAGAGTGGCAGGCAGAGGCAGAAGCAGGAGCAGGCTCCCTACAGAGCAAGGAGCCCGATGTGGGACTCGATCCCAGGACGCTGGGATCATGACCTGAGCCGAAGGCAGCTGCTTAACCAACTGAGCCACCCAGGCATCCCTGCATCTAATTTTTTTAACTGCTTATTTTTTAGGGAGGAGTAGATAGACTTATGGATCTTACACTTCAGAATATAGCCTATGGCGATATTGCAAGTTTTATTGGTCTTCATGTGGTTTACTACTCAACATTTTTGCTGTGTTCGATTGATTGTGCCAGCTCCTGATCTGTATGTTCCATAGTGCTTTCATGGACTACATCTCCTCTCCCAGATAAAAATAATGTTTTTTTTCCTATTTTGAATAGAAATAAAGTGTTGCGTATTTAGTAACAATAATACATTTTTTCTACTTGTTGAAGCTTTTACCTACTCTAATGACCTTTTTGTTTAATTAAATACTGTTACTTAAGAGGAATTAATGCTTCAAAAAAGTTTTTATTCTGAGAAAGTTGATAGTTTTCACTTACTTTTTCTCCTCAGGTCAACTTCTTAATAGTAATTTTTATGGGTTGTTACTGAAAACTATTGAATTCCTTCGGTTTAGCTTTAAAATAATTGTGATATTTCTTTTCAGTGATTACAGAAAGTACAAAAGGGAGTTTATTTAGTGTTACCATACTTTGTTGGAGTATTATAAGATTAATTGGAATTATAGGATATATAAATTATCATTGATTATTTTTTATCTATGGAATGAGAAAATATTTTCTTGATATCAGATTTTAAAAACTGGTATTTGTGGGACACCTGGGTGGCTCAGTCGGTTAAGCATCTGCTTTCGGCTCAGGTCATGATCCCAGAGTCCTGGGATTGAGCCCCACATCAGGCTCCCTATTTAGTAGGGAACCTGATTCTCCGTCTCCTGCTCCCCCTGCTTCTGTCTGCACATGCACTCTCTCTCTCTTTCTCTCTCTGTCAAATAAAATCTTGTAAAAAATTAAAAAAATAAAAACCGATCTTTCTTTAGCTATTGGGGCAATTTGATTCTTTTTAGGTATTCAGGCAATTGGTGTATGTGTATATATACTTGTGTGTATATATATTTTTTTAATATTTTTTTAATTTTATTTTTAAGTAGGCTGCATGCCCAGCATGGGGCCAGACTCATGCCTCTGAGGTCAAGAGTCTCATGCTCCACTGACCCAACCAGGCACCTCAATATATATTTTATATTTTTAAAAATTAGATGCCAAGATTATTTTAATAGTTTAAAATGTTAAATTTTTATGTATTTTATAGAGTTTAAAATTTTAAAATTTAAAAGTACTTGGATCATTATAATCCCTCCACATTTGCTGAGTGCACCATTTTCTTTACCCATTACTGAACATTTGAAACCACTTAATCACACTGCATTCCAATACCTGAGTTGCATGAAGATTTTTTTCATTTTTCTATTCTTTAGGCACTTAAATTAATTTATTAAAATAAATGAGTGAAATAGTTTTGACTTGAAAATAAATTCTTAAGCACAGCTTGCTAATTTTTCTTGCCTTGTTATTTGCAGGTTTTGAATTAAAATATAAAAGTACACTGAGTGGGCACTGTGCTCCTGTTCTGGCTTGTGCTTTTTCTCATAATGGGCAGATGCTAGTCTCGGGGTAAGCTATTTAGTTTAATTTCCTTAAGCCATTTTGCTATGAAGTGGAACAGATATACAGAAAAGTACATAAAACATAAGAGAACAACTTTGATAAATGGATGCAAACCTGTGTAACCGCTGCTCAGGTCAAGAAATGGAATGTCAGTGGTTCTGCTCCAAAAGTCTTCCCCTTCCAGGTGCCCCTTTTGGGTGACAACACCTCAAGTCATATACAGTATCATTTTTTTCTTTTAAACTGATTTATAACAAATCATATAATGTGTATTATTTTATGCCTGGCTTCCCTTAGTCAACATGATGTTTGGCACATCCATTCATATTAATGCATACAACTATGGCTTGTTGGTTTTCATTGCTATGTAATATTCCATTGAATGTGTATACTGTAACTTATCCATTTTAATGTTGACAAATGTGGGTTATTTTCAATTTGGGAGCATTACAATAATGTGTGAAGCTGTCTGTGTCTTCTAATGTACATGTTCATGCATTTTTCTAGGAAAAACACATAGGAATAGAATTTATGAGCCATAGAATAATTATTTTCAACTTTGGCAATTAACATCAAATTGTTTGCTAAGTAGCTGAGTTCCTCTATAGCTGTGTTATTTCACAGCCTAGCCTATACTTGATATTTGGTATTTTTGATTTTTTAAATTTTTAGCCATTCTTACAAATGCAAAGTGTTATCTTACTGCATTTTTAATTTGCATTTCCCTAAAACAGTGAGGTTATGATCTTTTCAGAAGTTTATTGGCCACATGTGTTTCCTCTTTTATGAAGTGCCTGTTCATGTCTCTTGTTCATTTTTCTTCTGTATTTTTCTTACTGATCTATTGTTGAAATTGTATTTATTTTCTCTATAGTTCAGTATATGAGCCACTTATGTGTTGCAAATATCTTTTCCCTTCTGTGAATTTGTCTTTTCACAGCTTCATTTTTAGTATAGTCAGTTTATGTTCTGAGTCATGAGGCTATTTTCCCATATTAACTTCTAAAACCTTCACTGTTTTTACTCTATCAGATTTGATTTGTGTGTATCATATACAGTACAGTAGGAGTCCAATTTCATTTCTTTCCATGTGGATATCCAGTTGTCCCAGAATACCCGTTGAAAAGATGATCTTTTCTCATGCTGTTCTGTTACCTTGTCAGAAATCGCTGACGATATATGTGTGGATCTGTTTCTCAGCCCATTTCATTCTCTTATTCTATTTATCCTCATTCTAAAACCATTCTGTCTTTCCAAGAATTTATATTTTAGCTATTCCTGGATTTTTGACATTCCATATAGAGTTAGCTTGTCAGATTGCCTCCAGCTATCCCCTTTACACACACAGACCTGTTGGATTTTGATTGGGGTTCTATTGAGTCTGATAAATTGGGGAATAATGGACATCTTTATGATATTGAGTCTTTTAACCATGAATATGGCATATTTCTCCATTTATTTTTGTTTTGACTTCTCTCAATAATTGTCTTCTATGTAGAAGTCCTCATCTTTCACTGGATTTATTTCTAGGCACTTAATTTTTTGTTTGGTATTATAAAAGACATGTTTAATATAGGGATATATATATGGAAAGACAAAGTTGAGATCTTATAAGGGTCTTAATTTTTGCATTTTTTATGTACAGAATCATACCACATGTTGATGGCTTTTGTTTCTTTCATTCTAATCATTAAACCTTTGACATCATGTGTCCCTTATTGAACTAGCTAACAGTACCAGGATAATGGATATAATGATAACAGCCAACCTCTGATTCCTCTTTGCAAAGGAAAGCTTTCATTATTAAGTGTGATCACTGTAGGTTTTGGGAGATAAACTTTATTAGCTCTTCTGTCCCTTCTAGTTTGTAAAAGGTTTTGTTTTGTTTTTTATCATGAAGAAGTGTTATGGTTCTCTTGAAATAACCATATGATTTTTCTTTTATTCTATTAGGGTGGTAAATTATATTGATTTCTCAAATGTTAAACCAGCCTTGCTTTGTTGGAATAAACACAGCTTAACAAGGATTTGACTGTCTTTGTGC
>ML109397.1:64634-81810 GCA_003697995.1 Taxidea taxus jeffersonii | reverse complement strand
TTTTTTTTTTTTTTTTTTGTACTTACTTTGTATTAAGATTTGGATTTTTTTTTTTTTTTTTGCTTTTTTTTTTTTTTTTTTTAATTTGAGCTTGCTTTGGAATTCACTGAGCTTGTTAAATATATAGAGTGAAAATTCAAATCTCTTCAAATATTGCCTCTATCCTTTCTCTCCTCTAAATCTGGGACTCCAACTAAATGCAAAATATACTTTCTTACTATAAACTTTATATCTTTTCTCTTCTGTATTTTCATTCTCCTATTTCTTTGGCTTTATTCTGAGTGGTTCCCTCTTTACTGATTAGCATTATCTCAGTTCCATGGTGTAATGATTAGCACTCTGGACTCTGATTAGCATTATCTCCTTAGCATTATCTGATATATTAAATTGGTCCATTGATGAATCCTTAATTTCGGTTATTTTATATTTTGGTCCTGGAATTTGTATTTGGCTATTTTTTCAGGTCCACTGTGTCACTTTTTATGATTTCTAGTTCTCTGTTAAAAATCTTAACATTGGCTTTTATTTTTCAAAACTTTGTTCTGTAAAGCAATTGGTTTGGTACACAGTAGCATGATTCAGTTACTTTGTATTCTCTTTATATACTTTGGTATATTTTCTCCTTGGAGCCATTGGATTGCCTGTTTGATATCACAGGCCACAGCTTTGAAATCCTCATTCATGGCTCCTCATAACAGCTTTTGTTCCAGCCAAGATATTTAGACTCCCAACAATCATTTAAAATATTCTGGACTAAGCTTGATTGTTATTTTCCCATATGTTCCAATCTTTGCCAAATAATAAGCCAAAAAATTAGTTATGTTGCCATTATTTTAGATATGAGTCTTTTATCTCAAAAGATGAAAATGGCTCATCATCAAAAACCAAGTATATTAAAAAAAAAGTATAGTAACTCTTTTTTTTTTTAAAGATTTTATTTGTTAGTTAGTTAGAGAGAGAGAGAGTGAGCACAGGCAAATAGAGAGGCAGGCAGAGGCAGAGGGAGAAGCAGGCTCCCTGCCAAGCAAGGAGCCCAATGTGGGACTCGATCCCAGGACGCTGGGATCATGACCTGAGCTGAAGGCAGCCGCTCAACCAACTGAGCCACCCAGGCGTCCCTAGTAACTCTCTTTTGACCTAGAGTTGAAGTCAGTGAAAGTTTAAAGAAAGTTGGATTTCCTTTTGTTGTTTTGGGGGATATAATGTGCTTTTCACTCTTAAGAGTTTAAGTGACAAAATGATAATATGAAATTCAGCAAGTATTTATGACTGTCTTGTGTGCTCAAGTCTCTACCAGTTGCATTACAGCATATAAAGGGAAGTAAAAGACAGTGTGCGCTTGGAGATGTTTTAATTCTGTATCCTGATGTTCATTGGAAGATCTGACATACCTTTGCCTTTTAAATCGTAAAAGAAGTGTAAGGTGAAACTCAGTAGTTTTTGTGTTATGAAAACTTTGTTATTAAAAAATGCTATTTCGGGGCGTCTGGGTGGCTCAGTGGGTTAAAGCTTTGCCTTCCGCTCAGGTCCTGATCTCAGAGTCCTGGGAATGAGCCCCGCATCAGGCCCTCTGTTCAGCAGGGAGCCTGTATCCCTTCCTCTCTCTCTGCCTGCCTCTCTGCCTACTTGCAATCTCTGTCTGTCAAATAAATAAATAAATAAATAAATAAATAAATGAATGAATGAATGAATAAAATCTTTTTAAAAAATGCTATTTCATAGCATTATAATTCCTTATTAGCTTGTTTATTTGTCAATTGTAATTAACATTTTATGTTAACTAAAATGTACCTTTTTCAGTCATTGTGGATAAATGGAATTTTGCATTATTACATACCTTTTGGTGTATGATATCGCTGTAGGTCACATATATTTTTTCTGAATAGTCTTAATTCATTTGGATAAATATATAGGCAAGTGAATGGGTTGGAAATGTAAGATGGTGAAATATAAACATTTAGTTTTTTAGAGAAATTGGAAGATATGTTTAAATCCCACTTCATGGGACACCTGGGTGGCTCAGTGGGTTAAGCCTCTGCCTTCAGCTCAGGTCATGATCTCAGGGTCCTGGGATCGACCCCGCATCAGGCTCTCTGCTGGGCAGGGAGCCTGCTTCTCCCCCTCTCTCTGCCTGCCTCTCTGCCTACTTGTGATCTCTGTCTGTCAAATAAATAAAGCTATCAATTATTAAAAAAAAAAATCCCACTTCATGAGTAGGTAAAGAACAGGTTCATTGGTCAGTGATAGATTCCATTTGTGACTAAAGGTATTGGTGAGGTGGAATGGATACGTATGCTAAAGAGAGAGACAGTGGGAAAAAGTCAGTAGGATAAAAGATACTTGAATACAAGGGGCTACATAGGAAAAATGAATTGACAACAGAATGGGATTATACATCAGGTGTGCTAAGGAGGTTGTATGGGGCATAGATATAGGGTGACCATGTAAAAGGCATCATGGAATTTATGCAGATATTGGAGGATTGGGAAACCGAAGGGGGATTCCAAGAGGCAGGAAATTCTTGAGTGAATTAAAATGTATGGTACATATAAAGAGGAATTGAGACAGGAAAATAGATGGTAGAGATGATAGAGGCCTAGGATGTTATAACTTTGTATAGATTTAGGAAAATGATTGAAACTTTCAAAGCAATTCTAATACGCATTGCATAGCTCTGGGAGATGCATGCTAAAGGTGAAGTACAGAAATGGAACCATGATTTAGGTCAGTGGTTCTCATATGTTTTGGTCTTAGGATTCTTTGAAGTTCTTAGGATTCTTTGAAGTTCTAGTTGGAAGTTATTGAGGACCTCGAGGAGCGTTTGCCTATATGAGTTATATATATTGCTATTTACTGAAAATAAAATTGAGATAATTCTAAAATATTTTTAATTCATTGAAAAAAGAAATTCAGTGCATGGCAACATTTTTCCTTAGGGAAAATAAAAAAATAGAAGAGCAGATTGTTTTATTTTTTAAATTCTCTTCAGTATCTGGGCTAGCAAAACATAGATGGGTTCTCATATCTGCTTCACACATTCCGTTAGCTCTCAGAGTTATGATGGCATCACATACATGATGGAGCAAAATATGCAGGAAATTCTTCCTTCCATCTTTCTCTGCATCTCTCCTCTAATAATCTCCCTCTAGCCTCTTGGCAGAATTTGTCTTTTGTTCCACCCTACTTCTCTTGATCAACCAGATAAAACGAACATTAATATATGTCAGCTTCTATTCAGGCAGGAAAGATGAGTCTTCATAATTCAAATAGGACTGCTTCTTTCCATAAATTCTCAGTTTTAGTAGTTAGGATTTCTTGGAAACCAGTTTTAAAATGCCCATCGTTATAGTTTTAAGAGTTTGATAAATAACATCTTTTCTTTTTGAGTCAAAAACCAGTAAGAGTGGAATAGAAGACAGACTGGGTAACATGCATCTGCAGCAGCTGAGCTGGACAACTGCAGACTCCCTGCAGGGGCAGATCAGATAAAGCAACATATAGAAGGGGCTGGGCCACATGACCTAGCATCTTCCCCCAAACTTTGTATCATTTGTCATTCTTTTTCCTGCTAACCAGGAGAGGGAGGAGAGAGGCCAGGAACCTTAGTCCACAAAGGATGGGAAGTATCCCCTCTCGTCCCAATAAGAAGTCTGTTTATATTTTATCTATTTTATAAATGTGAAGGATAGAGTTTTATTGTCATGAACTTGGAATGGCTTTACAAACAACCTTCTCTTGCTCAGTAATGACTAGCATGAGAAACTTAGGATCACTTTTCCAAATCTCAAATCATCTTTTCCCCCCATCTCTTCCCCCCCCCATAATCCTATAGAACAGGTTAGTTCATTTAGTAGCATAAAAGTACATGATGCTGTTTATCATGGAGAGTTATTAGATACCTCATTGCTTGAAATTAGATGTCTTATGAAAGCTTTAGTGAAATTTGAATAGCTGTGCCACCTGCTTTATATGTTTTTAGGCTAAAACTGTCAGGGTATGTCCCCATTATGAATCACTTTTAATTTTAATACGTTCATTATTGATGGGGGATGGTGATCTAGGAAGTGTAAAGTCCAAAAACTTGTGTTTTAGGATCACATAGAACTGAGTTTTCATCCCAGCCCTTCCACTTCCTAGCTGTGTGACCTTGAGCACATTCTAATTCCACATCTTATCTCAGCTTCACTTCTCTGACTTACAAAATGGGGAAAATAATAATACATTCCTAATAAGATTGTTCTGAAGCTTAAATAAATGCAGGCAAAGCATTTATTATTGGGGGACATAATAATTGTTCAATACATGATTATTTAATGTTATATATATATTTTTTATGTAATCTGGAAAATTGGACATTTTCTGATTTCTACTTTTTCTGAGTTTTAGCCATTGACCTATCCTAAGGAGACATTATAAAACAGCTGTTTGAAATTTACCAAGTTCATTCAGAAAGAGTTGTTGAGGACTTTGTGTTGTAGCATCCTCTATATAAAGCCCTTGGGGGTAATAGTTCTTTCACGTCTCAGTCTGAGGAGTTGATGTCTCTTTTCCAAACTTTGGGTTTGTGTTTCTATTTTATGGTGTTAACAGACCATGTTTTCTTTTTTGAATTGCTGTTGAAGAAGCTCAGAACCAAAATTGCAGCCCTCTTATAGCAGGGTGGACTGGATTTTATGATGTATGTTCTGGACAATGCATTTTTTTAAAAGATTTTATTTATCTGAGAGAGAGTGAGTGAGTGTGAGTGGCAGGGGGAAATAAGAGAGAGAAAGGTACAGGCAGACTCTACACTGAGTGTGGAGCCTGATCCAGCGAACCATGAGACCGTGACCTGAGCTAACATCAAGTGTCTGACATGCAACCAACTGAGCCTCCCCAGGCATCCCTTGGATACTAAATTTTAACCTTCATTTCTCTTGCCCAACTCATCTTTGTATTCTCTTCCTCTCCTGTCTCCTCACATAATTTTTACCTTGTTTTTGCTACATCTTTGTAAGAGCCTGCAAATACTTTCTGAATGAGAAGAAACATAGGTAAATACATTTAAAATAAAAACACTTAAGTGCAAAATAAATCTTTAAACCTTAGGAATACACTTGCCCTAAAGAAATGTTGGTAATTTCATTTGATTAGCCTCTTCTTTTTTTTTAAAGATTTTATTTATTTACATGACAGAGAGACACAGCAAGAGAGGGAGCACAAGCAGGGGGAGTGGGAGAGGGAGAGAAGCAGGGTCCCACTGAGCAGGGAGCCCGATGTGGGGCTGGATCCCAGGACCCTGAGATCTGAGCCAAGGGCAGACCCTTAACAACTGAGCCACCCAAGCACCCCTGATTAGCTTTTTGGCTATTATATAAAGCTAGTTTAGACCAAAATGCTTTAGGTATTTCATGGGTGGCTGCCCAGTGTTACTGTAATGTCATGGATCACCCATGAGTCTATGATTATATGCTCTTCCACATCAACCACATAACATATATGTTGTTGCTCTCCCCCAGTATCCATGTAGATATAATTGACATACTTACAGTCTTGAATGAGCAGAGTTGAGGTTTTAGAGTGCCACAGAACTGAAAAAATGGAGTATCAAAAGGCTTGAATACTAATGCCTCCTTTATAAGGAAATGTGGGGTTAGAGCGACAGGGCAGATTGTGGTGGAATGTGGATACTGAAAAGTTGGGGTAAGATTTATATAAAGTAGGCAGGAAATGTATAACCAAACAGTTGGACTTCTTGTGTGGTGTTGGTTCAGGTTCAATTTAGGAAATATTTTGAGGTTTTATATTATTTGAGTGGTTTCATAGTATTTTTTTTGTGTGTCTGTTTACAGTGGCTCTGTTATTCTTCTAGTCTTTCAAACTCCAATCTCAAATATTAAAAACTATTATTTTTCTCAAAGCCTAATTTCCTTCCCCCCTATTCTAATCCATTATCAAATCCTATTGTATCTTTTCTTTGAATCCCATGATCAAATTAGAGACTATAGGAGGTGAGTTAACAAACTTTTTTTTATCTCCCAGAGTTCACAGGTCTTTGTTTATGATTTCCATTCTTCTTGCTTAGATTCATTAGACTTTTAGGAATTCTTCATGTTTGGCCTTGTATTTCTCAGATTCATTTTTATACCTCTGTAGCAAGTGGACCTGTTCCATTGCCATCAGAGCTGGCTTTCTGTTGTCTACCAGATTGTCCAGATTTCTTGGGTGCTTTGTATTTTTTTGTTTTATTTTGTTCTAGTCTGTTTTTGGCCTTATTGCTTGCTATTCCCATAGTGGATCTTGCTTGTTGCCCTAATTTCTGTCTTCCCAGTATACGGGGCTCATAAAGATTACTAATGATGATCCAGCTCTTCAAGTGTTATAGTATTAGGATGAGTTAGGGTTTTGGTTTTTATATCATTAAAAGAAACCATGTAGAGTTCATATCAAGTTTAGAATTATAATTTTCAAAAAGGACTCACAAGATGTGTGTGTGTGTGTGTGTGTGTGTGTGTGTGTGTGTGTGTTTGTAGAGAGAGATTAGTAATTAAGGCATGGCCATATCATTGATAAAGAACATTGCTGTCTGAAACCAAACCCAAGGAACAAGTACTGTTGGCCCTTGAACAACATTGGTTTGAACTGCGTGGGCTTACTTATATGCACATTTTTTAATACGGTACAGTATTTTTTCTTAAGATTTTAAGATTTTCTCTAGCTTTATTGTAAGTAGACAATATCAAGTATATATAATGTACAAAATATGTGTTAATTGCTCATTATTGATAAGGCTTCCAGTCAACAGGAGGCTTAGTAGTAGTCAGGTTTTCGGAGAGTCAGAAGTTATACATGGATTTTCAGCTACATGGGAAAGGGGCTCAATGCCCCAATCCTTGCATTGTTTGAGGATCAACTGTAATAGTAGGTGTTCCCTTTGAGTTATTAACCTGATGTGGGATTGTGTGTTATTTATACATCATAAATACTTACTCTGTTTATAGCTAGATGTTCTAAATAGCATATGTGCTTACTGAAGTTTGTAATTTTCGTATAAATTTCATAGATGGCATGTAGTTTTTTGAATAAAAGGTCATACATAGGAACAAGAAGAGGCTGAATTCTAGATGTTTGCACAACAGGGGCACCTGGGTGGCTCAGTCAGTTAAGTGTCGGCCTTCAGCTCAGGTCATGATCTCAGGATCATGGGATCAAGCTCCCCATTGCATTGGGCTCCCTATTCAATGGGGAGTCTGCTTTACCTGCTGACCCCCCAACTTATGCACGTGCATCCTCTCTCTCAAATAAATAAAATCTCTTAAAAATAAATGTTTACAGGGATGCCTGGGTGGCTCAGTTGGTTAAGTGGCTGCCTTCGGCTCAGGTCATGATCCCAGCGTCCTGGGATCGAGTCCCACATCGGGCTCCTTGCTCGGCGGGGAGCCTGCTTCTCCCTCTGCCTCTGCCTGCCTCTCTGTCTGCCTGTGCTCGCTCTCTCTCTAACTAATAAATAAAAAAAATCTTAAAAAAAAATAAAATAAAATAAATTTTTACAGGGCACCTGGGTGGCTCAATGGCCTTCAATTCAGGTCATGATCTCAGGGTCCTGGGATCCAGCCCCGCATGTCTGCTCAGCAGGGAGCCTGCTTCCCCCTCTCTCTGCCTGCTTCTCTGCCTACTTGTGATCTCTGTCTGTTAAATAAATAAATAAAATCTTTTTTTTTTTTAAGATTTTATTTATTTATTTGACAGAGAGAGATCACACAAGTAGGCAGAGAGGCAGGCAGAGGGGGGAGGGGAGAAGCAGGCTCCCTGCCGAGCAGAGAGCCCGATGCGGGACTTGATCCCAGGACACTGGGTTCCTGACCCGAGCCGAAGGCAGCGGCTTAACCCACTGAGCCACCCAGGCGTCCCTAAATAAATAAAATCTTAAAAAAATGTTTGCATGTCAATATCTCAGCCTTTTCTAGAAAAGTTATTTAAATGATTTAAAAATACTAGTTAATAAATGCTGTACTTTGTTTTTATAGAACTTCTCACCCATAATTTCCTTTTTCTTTTAAAGATCAGTGGATAAGTCTGTCATAGTATATGATACTGTAAGTATTTCAAAATCTTTTGTGTGTGATTTGTGTAAAATATGTTTATTAGGCTACTGAACTAAAAATTTAGGCAAGATAAATAAAATGTATCCTTTTTTTGAGTGCCTAAGAGTATACATTTTAACAAATGCTAAGATAGTTATATAGGTTAAGATACAGGTTCTGGGACAAGCCCTTAAATATTCCAATAATGACTTTTAAGATGGACACATTTTTAATCTGATCAAAGAAAATACAGGTTTAAAGAGCACCTGTATCCAAAAAAAAAAAAAAAAAAAAACCTTCAAATTGATTATTCTTAAATTTTTATACCAGGTTTCCATAATAGCAAAGGATAAATGTTTACCCCGGGTTGTGGAAGTACACTAGCTTAAGCTGAAAAGGCCTACCGCTGGCAGAGTTCTGGCTGGGTTTAGAGTATAAGGAAGAGTAGGATTTAATGGACTTGGGAAAGCGAGGTTTTGGTAGACCTATCTGAATAAAGACCAGAGTTGCACAAGTATGAAGAAAAATGCATATTTTATATTATAAGTGAAGATGTGGTTGATGAAAATACTCTCCAAGAGAGGATGGAGAATGTTGAATGGAGCCTTATAATGATGAGTTCAGGCTGCAGCTGTGCCAGCAAATGAAACAGAGATGTAAATCATCCAAGTGTAGTGGGTCAAGCAAGGAGTCTATGCTAGTCCTCCACATCAAAGTTCAAATCCCTGAGCGCTCTGGCAGGAGATGGGAAAGAATCCTCAAACTAGGTGAAATAGATCCTGAATGTTTCTCAAGAAATTGTCATGAGATTTTACAAGAATAGCTATACATTAAATTTTCTCCATTAAATATGTATGAGTCTCAGTTAAATACAACTAATTGTACACCTGAAATGAATATAATACTATATGTTAATTATACTTCACTTTTTAAAAATTAATGAAATAAATATGTCTAGATGCTAGATGCCAGCTAAGTATACTCAGAATCTAAGTGACTAATTTCTACTCACTGGTCCTGCAGTGGATGCAAGTCAAATGTCATAGCAAAAATACAGATCATTTAATGTAACAGATGTTTTAGGTTACTATGAGTAAATTCAAATAAGTCAGCAAAAGCTGAGAGGGTTTTACACTAAAATTTCTAGGAAGATGGTCAGCAGACAACAGTGCTAACTATTGAGAAAGAGTGAAATAAGTACTTGATAATATTATTAGTTACAGATGCTATTCTTTCTGTTGGGTAAAGTGTTAGCTTACATTTGTGACTAATAATAATATTAAAACACAGCATTTAAATCATTTATGTCAGATAAGCCCTTATCAGTAACTCTACTCCTGCTCGAGTAAATATAAGGCTATTTTTACTGTTTTTCAGAATACTGAGAGTATACTTCACACGTTGACTCAGCACACCAGGTCTGAACTTAACCTCATTTTGTATTAATATAATTAAAAGATTAGACTGAGGATGCATAATAGTTGTTTTTGTTAACTAGGTATGTCACAAGTTGTGCCTTTGCACCCAGTACTCCTTTACTTGCTACTGGTTCCATGGACAAAACAGTGAACATCTGGCAGTTTGATCTGGAGACACCTTGCCAAGGTTAGTAAGGGCATCATATTTAACCTATTTCAACCCACTCACTACTAAAATTTTAAATTCCATAATTTTTTGGCAAATTATTCTCCTTTTTCCTCAGTATAAAGTATACACCCAAATTTAATATAATTTAAAAATAATTTTAGAGAAGCCAGTGTTTAAAGTAGTTGGCCTATGTTAAAACTGTTGGTAAATGCTTTTTGGTGCACATTCATGGATATCATACCTCCCATAGTGTTGTAAACTATTCATTTGTGCTGCATACTAGTTTTTCAGAAAAATACAGCCTGGGAACAAAATAGAAATCACAGTTTTGCTTGCTCATTTTATTTTTGGCCTCATCAAATAATGTTGATACGTAATTTAGGAGTTTTATTTTTATCATTGCCAGAATTTACAAAATAGTGATATTCAGATGATAGAGCACATTGAGTACTCTTGCTGATAGGAGGTTTTTGGTAATTTTTGTTTTGTTTTGTTTTGTTTAAAGTAGGCTCTGCATGCAGCATGGAGCCTGATACGGGCTTGAACTCATGACCTGAGGTCAAGACCTGAACCAGCCCTTAAATGACGGAGCCATCCCAGCACCCAGATATGAGTTTTATATAATAAAAAAGAATTATTTTTCTGGAGTTAGAAGAAAAAGTTCCAAAAGAATAGTATTTAATAATAATGCTATAATTATACATAGTATTATTTGATTTTTTTTTAATTTCTTAAAAGAATGTTAAAGTAGCAAAAACAGATTTAAAGAAATTTCATTTACTTTTTAATTCTCGGGATATTTATGAAGGAAGTACTTTTCTTTATTGTTATTTTACCTGCCTTTTTGTTTGTCGGTTTGTTTTTAAAAGCAAGGAGCATGGAAGATCAAGTGAAGTTTACTGAAGATTGGTCAGAGGAAGATGTCTCAATGTGGCTTTGTGCACAAGGTTTAAGTGACCTTGTTGGTATTTTCAAAATGAATAACATTGATGGAAGAGAACTGTTGAATCTCACCAAAGAAAGTCTGGCTGATGATTTGAAAATTGGTAAGATTAGTGGAAGATGGGCAGTCTTTTTTTTCTTTTATCCCCCAAGATCTTATTTATTTATTTGACAGAGAGAGCACAAAAATAGGCAGATTGGCAGGCAGAGGGAGAGGGAGAAACAGGCTCTCCACTGAGCAGGAGCCCGATGCAGGCCTCAATCCCAGGACCCTGGGATCGTGACCTGAGCAGAAGGCAGATGCTTAACCAACTGAGCCACCCAGACGCCTCAAGATAGGTGGTCTTAAAAGTGACTTTTAATAATTTACTCTGAGATTGGTTTTAGTTGTATTAATAGTCCTCTTAATATTCTGGCATAGTAATTATTCCAGTATATATCTTTGTAGGGAAGGACGATATATTTTTATTAGATTATGGAAAAAAGAAGTGTTATGTAATGTTTCATTAAAGCCACCATGTAACTAATTTTAAAAATGTATATATTTTAAAACTTGAGATAAAATGCACATGATAAAACTTACTCTTTTGTAAGTGTACAGTAGAGTGACTTTCAGTATATCCACAGAGTTGTACAGACATCGCCACTGTCTAATTCCACAACATTTTAATATATTCAGAAAGACACCTTATGGCCACGAGCAGTCACTCCTCTTTCCCTTTCTCTCTAGCCCCTGGCAGCCATGAACCTGCATTCTGTCTCAAAGGATTTGCCTCCTCTTGACATTTCATAGAGTGGATCATACAATATGTGGCCTTGTTTGGCCTCCTGCTTAGCACATTTTCAAGGTTCATCCATGCCATAGCATATAGTTAATACTTCATTTCTTTTTATGACTGTTTTAACTCTATGAATTTATCACTTTTTGCTTATCCATTTATCAGTTGATTGAATTTAGAATGCTTCCAATTTAGCCATTACAAATAATGCTGCTCTGAACGTTTGTGTACAAGTTTTTGTGTGGTAATGTTTCCAGTTTTCTTGGGTGTATAATTAGGAATGGAACTGGTGGGTCATGTAGTAACTCAGTGCTGACATTTGAGGGACTGCTGGTCTCTTTCCAAAGCAGCTGTGCTGTTTGCCGTTCTTATCAGCTCTCTAGGAAGATCTCAGTTTCTCTGTGTCCTCCTCAACACTTGTTTTAATTACAGCCTTCCTAGTGGTTTCTTATTCTGGTTTCAACCTACATTTCCTGGTGACTGGTGATGTTGAACATGTTTCCATGTGCTTGTTAGCCATTTGTAGATCTTTGTAGAAATGTCTATCAAGATCCTTTGGCCATTTTAAGAACTGGATTGTCTTTTTACTGTTTATATAAATTTGGATATAAGACTTAACAGATATATGAATTGTAAATATTTCCTCCTGGACACTTAATTGATGGAGCCACCTAGGCACCCCCACACTGTCTTAATTACTGTGGCTTTGTAGTACGTTTTGTTTTATTTTAAGATTTTATTTATTTATTTGAGAGGAAAGAGTGAGTGAGAGTGAGCACAAACTGGGGAAGGCACAGGGGGAAAAGGAGGAACAGACTGCCCCCCGACCAGGGAGCCTGATGTGGTACTTGATTCCAGGACCCCGGGATAATAACCTGAGCTGAAGGCAGATGCTTAACCAAATGAGCCACCCAGCACCCTGTAGTAGGTTTTAAAATTGAAAAGTGTGTGTCCTCCATCTTGTTTTTTCTTTCCAAGACTGATTTTGCTACTCTGGGTTCCTTGCATTTCCATATGAATTTTAGAATCCACTTGTCAGTTTCTGTTTCAAAAAAAAAAGGCCACCTGACTTTAAAATTTTTTTATTTTTTAAATTATTTTTTAAAATTTTTAATTTAAATTCCAGTTAGCATGCAGTTAGTTTCAGGCGTACAATTTAGTGATTCAGCACTTCCCATACAATACTTGGTGCTCATCACAAGTGTCCTCCTTAAAAAGCCACCTGTTTTGGTATGGATTATGTTGACTCTGAGTTAATTTGGTGATTATCATCATCTTAATATTAAGCCTTGCAATCCATAAGCACAGGATTTTTTTTTTTTTAAGAGATAGAGCACGTGTGAGTGGAGGGAAGCAGAAGAGGAAGAGAGAGAATATTTTTTAAAGATTTTTATTTGTTAGAGAGAAAGCACAAGCAGGGGGACTGGCAGAGGGAGAAGCAGGCTCCCTGCTGAGCAGAGAGCCATCTAATTTCAGAACTTTTTATTTTTAAGATTTTATTTATTTGACACAGATCACAAGTAGGCAGAGAGGCAGGCAGAGAGGGGTGGGGAAGTAGGCTCCCCGCGGAGCAGAGAGCCCAATGTGGGGCTCAGTCTCAGGACCCTAGGATTAGGACCTGAGCCGAAGGCAGAGGCTTAACCCACTGAGCCAACCAGGCGCTCCCAGAACATTTTTATCCCCTCAAAAGAACCTCATTCTCAGGGCACTTAAGTGGCTCAGTCGGCTGACTGGCTGCCTTCAGCTCGGGTCCTGATCCCAGGGTCCTGGGATCCAGTCCCATGTCAGGCTCCTTGCTTGGTGGGGAGCCTGCTTCTCTGCCTGCTGCTCCCCTACTTGTGCTCTCTCTCTCTCTGTCAAATAAATAAAATCTTTTTTAAAAAAGTACCCCATTGTCTTTACCTAGCCCTGGCAGCCACTAATCTACTTTGTCTTTATGGGTTGGCCTGCTTGGGACATTTCTTTTAAGTGGAACCATTAGTAGGTGCCCTTTGTATCTGGCTTATTTATATAACATAATGCTTTCAAGGTTCATCTGTGTTTTGTCTGTGTAAGTACATCAGGGTGTGAGGTTTCCAGTTTCTTCATCTCTTTCTCAACATGTGTTTTTACCTGTTGTCTTGATTATAGAAAACATGTGAAGTGGTACTAAATCGTGGTTTGGATATGTACTTACTGATGACAGAACATCTTTTCAAGTGCCTGTTGGCCATTTATAGACCTTCTTTGCAGAAATATCTGTTTAGATGCTTTGCTCTTTTTAAATTGATTTGTCTTTTTGTCGTTGAGTTGTAGGAGTTGTTGATTATTCTGGATAGTAGATCCTATCAAAAATAGTTTGAAGTCTTAGTGTCATGCCCTAATAAAAATAATACCACAAACTACTGTTAACATACTCAATAAAATCTTAATGGGAAAGCTTGGGAAATAGGATACCCATATAGAGATTCATTATTAATGAGGAGTCAAATAACAAAAAAATTAAAACCATTTTAAAGTACAGTATTATCTTTCCTTACATGGTAAATATAGCATGTGAACATATTTAAATATCTTGGAATCTTATGGCTTTTTAAGAAAATTAACAGAATGATGGTTTGTCAGATAGTTGTGTTCTCAGGCCATACTGTGAAAGCTATTTTTGTATCTCAAATAACTTACTTCCTATATAATTTACTCTTTCCTCCTAAAAGTAGGTAATAGAGTATAGGGGTTTTTTTGTTTTAAGGTCTCCTGGATTTAGCATCTTCACTGGTTGATTTCTCATTCCTCTCATAATAAATCTTTACCTTATCATGCAGAAGCACTTGACAGTGTAAAGCAGTAATTTTGGATTTCAACAGAGGATGTTTGAAAACATAAAAGCAGCATAGTAAAAACAATTAACAGGAATAGAATTATATTCTGATAAAGATTAAGAAATTTTTGGATTTAATTAATGGTTTGAAATAGTTTTTGAAGGATGAGTCTCAGGGTTAGTAGTTAGAATCATTTTAAACTTCAGTGAAATAAGTTTCAGAACTATCAGCCCAAGCCAAAATTGAAATGTAATTTAATTTCTGTGGTAGTTTAATAGCAGAATTAGGAAAATCATTATTATGAATGAAAACACAAATGTTAACATTCTATAGTAAGGAATTTGTTTCATGTTTAAGATTTAGAAAGTAAATTGAACAAACAAATTATTAAATAAATAGACTAGGGTATTTATTTTTTCACATCATTCTGAAATATTTTAAAGTTCTAGGGCACCTGGGTGGTTCATTTGGTTAAGTGTCTGACTCTTCATTTTAGCTCAGGTTTTGATCTCAGGGTCATGAGATCCAGCCCCATGTTGGACTCCCTTCTGGCTCTCTCTCCCTCTTCCTCTGCCCATACCCCCCATGTGTGCTCGCCTTCTTTCTCTTTTTCTTTCAAAATAAATAAGTAAATATTTAAATAGAAACGTAAACAGCTAATAATATTAAACCTCCTAAAATTATACTGAAATTAAAAATTAAGATAATTTTTTAAACTTGATAAAAGTAAAAATACAAATGAGTGAAGCTTATGTGTACAGTCTTGGACAGATAAGCTTTACTTATGATTGTGTTTCATATAAGATAAGCCAATATATCTAGTTTCAAAAATTTTTTAAATATAAGATGGAATTTTTACATTATTAAACTGAAGATCTTTAAAAATTAGGAAATTTTTTGTTTAAACAAAGTAACCAAAGTAACAAACCTTTTCTGATTTTATATAGCTTATTAGTAGCAGTCTGAAATTCTCCAATCTTCAGAATAAAGTTATGTAGAATAAACTCTCCATTAGTTGCTGATTTATTCTAGCCACACAGTATTCTGTACTGCAAAGATTAAAGATTTTATAAACATTCGGGTACACATGCCCCTTTGGATCACTACGTTTGTATCTTTAGGGTAAATACCCAGTAGTGCAATTGCTGGGTCATAAGGTAGCTCTATTTTCAATTTTTTGAGGAACCTCCATGCTGTTTTCCAGAGTGGTTGCACCAGCTTGCATTCCCACCAACAGTGTAGGAGGGTTCCCCTTTCTCCACATCCTCGCCAGCATCTGTCATTTCCTGACTTGTTCATTTTAGCCATTCTGACTGGTATGAGGTGGTATCTCATTGTGGTTTTGATTTGTATTTCCCTGATGCCCAGTGATGTGGAGCACTTCTTCATGTGTCTGTTGGCCATCTGGATGTCTTCTTTGCAGAAATGTCTGTTCATGTCCTCTGCCCATTTCTTGATTGGATTATTTGTTCTTTGGGTGTTGAGTTTGCTAAGCTCTTTGTAGATTTTGGATACTAGCCCTTTAACTGATATGTCGTTTGCAAATATCTTTTCCCACTCTGTCAGTTGTCTTTTGGTTTTGTTGACTGTTTCCTTTGCTGTGCAAAAGCTTTTGATCTTGATGAAGTCCCAATAGTTCATTTTTTCCCTTGCTTCCCTTGCCTTTGGCGTTGTTCCTAGGAAGAAGTTGCTGCGGTTGAGGTCGAAGAGGTTGCTGCCTGTGTTCTCCTCAAGGATTTTGATGGATTCCTTTCTCACGTTGAGGTCCTTCATCCATTTTGAGTCTATTTTCGTGTGTGGTGTAAGGAAATGGTCCAATTTCATTTTTCTGCATGTGGCTGTCCAATTTTCCCAACACCATTTGTTGAAGAGGCTGTCTTTTTTCCATTGGATATTCCTTCCTGCTTTATCGAATATTAGTTGACCATAGAGTTGAGGGTCTATTTCTGGGCTCTCTATTCTGTTCCATTGATCTATGTGTCTGTTTTTGTGCCAGTACCATACTGTCTTAATGATGACAGCTTTGTACTAGAGCTTGAAGTCTGGAATTGTGATGCCACCAACTTTGGTTTTCTTTTTCAATATTCCTTTGGCTATTCGAGGTCTTTTCTGGTTCCATATAAATTTTAGGATTATTTGTTCCATTTCTTTGAATAGATTGGATGGGATTTTGATAGGCATTGCATTAAATGTGTAGATAGCTTTAGGTAGCATAGACATTTTCACAATATTTATTCTTCCAATCCATGAGCATGGAACATTTTTCCATTTCTTTGTGTCTTCCTCAATTTCTTTCATGAGTACTTTATAGTTCTCTGAGTATAGATTCTTTGCCTCTTTGGTTAGGTTTATTCCTAGGTATCTTATGGTTTTGGGTGTAATTGTAAATGGGATTGACTCCTTAATTTCTCTTTCTTCTGTCTTGTTGTTGGTGTAAAGAAATGCAACTGATTTCTGTGCATTGATTTTATATCCTGACACTTTACTGAATTCCTGTACAAGCTCTAGCAGTTTTGGAGTGGAGCCTTTTGGGTTTTGCACATATAGTATCATATCATCTGCAAAGAGCGATAGTTTGACTTCTTCTTTGCCTATTTGGATGCCTTTAATTTCTTTTTGTTGTCTGATTGCTGAGGCTAGGACTTCTAGTACTATGTTGAATAGCAGTAATGTCCACAATAGCCAAGTTATGGAAAGAACCTAGATGTCCATCAACAGATGAATGGATAAAGAAGATGTGGTATATATATATACAATGGAATACTATGCAGCCATCAAAAGAAATGAAATCTTACCATTTGCGACGACATGGATGGAACTAGAGCGTATTATGCTTAGCGAAAGAAGTCAACTGGAGAAAGACAACTATCACATGATCTCCCTGATATGAGGAAGTGGAGATGCAACGGGGGTGGGAGTTAAGGTGGTAGGAAAAGTAAAAATGAAACAAGATGGGATCAGGAGGGAGACAAACCAAAAGAGACTCTTAATGTCATAAAACAAACTG